>JAABKJ010004623.1:0-19501 GCA_011634705.1 Andricus grossulariae
TTTAAATAAAAAATCTCCAGTGACTTTAGTTACTAAGAAATGATGATTTCCATACTTGGATGTTTAAAGTATGAAAAGACCACCATAACATGCTGTGTACCCAAAAAAACCGTTCATCTTTCTATATCTTAGATATGAACCTTTTGTTTTAGTAAGACTGATAGTAAAAATTTGAAAATTTTAGATAAACCTAACAAAGAGTTTAGGAGAAAAAAAAAACTTTTCACTAAAATAAGCGTTTTTCTATTAAAATACATGTAGAAATTGAAACTTTGACCATGTTTTTGTTAAAAAACTGTCCATTTTTCTTACTTTTTTCTTTCAGATTATTGCTTTGCAGGTTCGAAAATACAAAAAAAAAATAGATTTAGATTTCTTCACAAAAAGTAATTTACTGTACATTTTGTGTGGGGTCCTTTCCTTTCATTTGATTTATTTTCCAAAGTTGAAATCTTTTGAATCTCTTAAAATCCCTTGAAATCCTTCGAAAACGTAAAAATCAATTTTAAAAAGTATAAATCATTTCGTAGCCCTTGAATTTTATATAAATTAAACTTATTCAATTAAGTTATCTAAAAAAATCGTTTAAATCAATGGAAATCTTTAAAATCCCTTAAAATCCCTCAAGATTTAATAAAATCTCTAATTTTTTTGAAATCCCTTAAAATACCTTAAAATCCCTTGAAATCTTTGGAACTGGTAAGAATTCTTCAAAATTTCCTTTCATTCAAATTATTTTCCAAACTTCACTAGAAATCCTTTCAAATTTTTTAAAATTCTAAAAAATTCTTTGAAATCCCTTTAAATTTTTTATACTTATCATGATAAGAAGGTATTATTTTCAAGGTGAAACTGAGTATCACGGTTATTTAGACGTCGCTTAAAATATTTTGAAATACTAAAAAATTCTTCGAAACCCATTGAAATTTTTTTTATCTTTTGAAATCCTTTTGAATCTCTTAAAATCCCTTGAAATCCTTGGAATAAGTAAAAATCAATTTTAAAAAGTATAAATCATTTGAAAGCACTTGAATGTCAACTGAATTAAACTAATTCATTACAGTTATTTAAAAAATCGTTCAGATCAATGGAAATCTTTGAAATCCCTTAAAATCCTTGAAGATTAACTAAAATCCCTAATTCTTGTGAAATTCCTTCAAATACTTCAAAATATTTAAAAATCTCATCATAATGAGAAGGTATTGTTTTTATGTGAAACTGACTGTCGCGGATTTTTTTAAATTTTCACGTTTCGAGATCCCCTGAACCAACTTTGTGAATTTTCTTGAAAAATCGAAAATACAAATTTTGATCCCAAAAAAATGATGGTAAATTTTATTCTGCCTATCTTTTTTAAATGAAAGTTAAAATCGTAAGGAATAATTTTGCACACGAAAAAGTAGAAAAAAAATACATGCTCGAAACAAAAAATTCAAATCAACCATTTCTTGGCATTTTTTACTTGAAATTTTGACTTTTTTATTCTAAATTTCCATAGAAGAAAGGGAACTGAATTCTACATAAGACCTATAAATTTGATTAAAATCGGTAAAAAAAATTTCTGAGATGTAGAATTTAAAAAAAAATTCATCAAAAAAATTCAAAGTGACGTGATTCCTGCAATTTTTCAATTGAAAAAAAAAATATTTTACAATAACTCTGATATTCCTGACTTGAAAATACTCATCTTCTGATTCGAAAATTAATTTTCTTCTGTGTTGAATAAAAATTGTTTATCTGAAAATTTAACTATTCTATTTTTGGTTATAAATTGATCACTTTTAGTTTTAAATTCAATTACGTGGTTGAAAATGATCTATTTTGTAGAAAATTCATATTTTCGGGTCGAGACTTTAACTGTTTTGTAAAAACTTCGTCTTTTAAGTTTAAAAATTCAACCATTAGGTAACAAATTCAACTATTTGGTTAAAAACTAACTGTTTTCTTGAGAATTCATATTTTTCAGAAAATTGTACAAAAAATTTTACAATTTGGTCGAAATTATTTCGCTCTCTTGAATAAAAAATCTTTTTTAGTTGGAAACTCTCTTTTTTGATATAAAAATTCAACTCTTTTGTGAAAAATTCATTTTTTTATTGAAATTGAATTTTTACATTCTCATCATAATGAAAAGTTATTAGTTTTATGTGGAGACTGCCTATCACGGATTTCTAAAAATGTTCACGTTTCGAGACCCCCTGAACCAACTTTTTGAATTTTCGTGAAAAATCGAACATTCAAATTTTGATCACACAAAGAAAATAATAAAAAATTTTATTTTGCAGCGAAACTATGCAAGATACGAGCAAATATGAAAAAAATGTGCATCCAAAAAAGGTCTACAAATTTGCTTCTTGAACAATTTTCGATGGGATGCGCAGTTGCTGTTTTATTCGTAAAAAATATCAATGAAAATAAAAAAATTAAATTTGTTGAAAAACGACACAAGGTACAAAAAAAACTAATAGCCAAAAGTTGTTCACCCAAAAAGGATCTACAAATTTGTAATTATTTATTTTGAGATAAGACGAGTGGATTTTCTTTTTTTCGTAAACAAAAAATTTTAAATATCTAAATTTTTGGAAAAACGACACAAGAGACGAAAAAAAAGTAAAAGATTTTCAAGCAGAAAAGATCTGCAAATTTGTTATGAACTCTTGTTATAAAAATATATAAGGAATAAAATAAAAATTTAGAAAAACGACACAAGCTGCAATAACCTTTTATTTCACAAAATGTTATTTTTTTTAAATAACATTTTTGTTGAAAATTCAACTCTTTTGTTAAAAAGTCACCTTTTTATTTGAAAATTCATTTCCTTTGTTTAAAATTCATCTTTTTGCATTGAAAATTCATCTTTGTTGGTAAAAAATGTTGTTGACAATTATTTTTTTCTCTCTTGAATATCATTTTTCAAAATTGATTGTTTGGTTGTTGAAAATTTGATTTTCGAAAATTCAACTATCTGATTTTCAGGTCAACCATTTTGTTAAAGTGTAATCATTTTGTTTAAATTTCAACTATTTTGTTCAAAAGTCATCTGTTTTGTTCGAAAATAGAATTTCTTTCTGAAAAATTCATCTTTTTGGATTGTAAATTTATCTTTTTTGGATTGAAAATTTATCATTTTGGTTGAAATATCAACTCTCTTTTAACATATTCGTATTTTTGCCTAAAAGATTTCACTATTTGGTCAAAAAGTGGTTAAAAGTGGTTGAAGTTGAATCTTTTTGGTTTGAAAATTTCACCATTTGGTTAAGAATTCGTATTTTAGCTCGGAAAATCAATAATTTGGCAGAAAATGCAACTATTCGGTTCGTAATTGAACTATTCGGCTAAAAATCTAATTTTTGTTAAAAATTAACCGTTTCATAGTAAATTCTTCCCTTTTGGTAGAAAAATCAACTTTTTTGATAATAAGTCACCTTTTTTGTTTGAAATTTAAATTCTTTTGTTAAAAACTCGTCTTTTTTAATTGAAAATTTATCTTTTCTTGTAAAAAAGTTCTTGATTAAAAATTCAGGATTTTTCTGAAAAAAATTCTTCTTTTTGACAAAATATAATTTTGTTCCAAATTCGCTAATTTGGTTGTATTTTCGTCTTTTTGTTTTGAAAATTTAACTATTTCATTTCAAACTTCGCCTCTTTTGCTTGAAATTTCCAATATTTTCTTGTAAATGCAACTGTTTCGTCTAAAATAATTTTTTTCTAAAAATTTAATGATTTGGTTGAAAAGTCATATTTCTTCATTACATAAAAATCATCTTCGGGCTTAAAAGCCAACCATTTTCTAAAATATTTGACTTTTTAGCTTGAAAACTCAACTCTTTCGTGGAAAATTCAGCTCTTTCGCAGTATAGTAATATTTTTAGTTAAAAATTCAACTTTTTTTGTTGAGAATGCTATATATTTTCACTTTAAATCTCAAGCGTTTAATATTGAACTCAATATGGTACCTATACTTTAACTTCATTTAAAATAATTTATTTTTATATTATTTCTCTATTGACGTTAAAAATTACCCTATTTTAGGCCTTTATCAAATAAAATGAGAAAAAAAATTTGGACTTTTAGGATTTCAACGGTCCCTCATTGTTTTGTTGAAAACTTAAAATTTTTAATTAAATAGCATTTTTATTTTTATTCAAGTTTTTCCATCTTGTAATAAAATATGAAGCAAAAATAAAAATGTTCTTTTAAGGCGATTTCATTATGAAATTCTTGCGAGTCCAGCGAGACTTATTACATTTTCTCTTGCTTGTATTCAACGGTTTTCCATAATATTGCTACGATGAAGACTTCCTCTCTCGCTGGCAGTTCGGGTACATAGTCCAAAAAAAAAAAGAAATTAGATTATTTTTGTGTGATCCTCAAGTTTACCCAGCTAGAGTTACATAATTGCTTTTAGTCAGTAAATCGGATCAGTAAAGGACTTCTTAAAACCGCACCCATAGTAAAATTTTTATATTCTCATTCTAATGAGAAGGTATTAGTTTTATGTCCAACTTGACTTTGTCGGTTTCCATCAAATCTCTTGTTTAAACAATTCATTATTGTTTTTAGCAATTTTCTTTCTGAATAACGTTGGAATTATTTTAACAAAGATAGTTGTTTAAACAATTTATTACTGTAAATAATATTTTCTTAGAATAATGCTAGAAAATTGCACTTTTTTTTTAATTTCCCACTTTTTTCCAATCTTTAATTAGAGTGAGGTAAATAATTAATTCAAGTTAAAAAAATTAATTGCTTATACAATTTATCATTATTGTTATTGATATTAAATTTGAATAATGCCAGAAATTTTTATTTTCTTCTGAAATTTTCAACTATTTGTCTATCTTTAACTTGTAGGGAGTTAATAATAGCAAAAATTATTATTTAAACAAATTATTATATTTATATTATCTTCTCCAGTGTATATTCGCTTATAACTATTTTTTGTAAACAGGCGTGTACAGCAGATTTCAAATATTTCAGAACAATTTCACAAAGCTTTTAAAAATTTAAAAGATTTGAAGGATTTCAAAGATTTAAATAAGGGTACAGTACACCAGATTTTAAAGATTTCAAAACATTTCGTAAAGTTTAAACAATTTCAAAAGGTTTAAAAACATTTTACAAGACTGGAAAAGAGTTCACTAAGATTTTGAATAATTCCATGATTTCAAGGAATAAACAAGATTCCACAAATATTTAAGAAAATTTTTACAAATATTTCAAAAGATTTGACAAAGATTTCACAAGAATTTCCCAAAGATTTCAAAGATTTCACAAAGATTTAAAACATTTCCAAAGATTTTGAAAACTTCAACAGATTTCAAAAAATGTTTAAAGGGTATAGTAAACCAGATTTCTAAGATTTTGAAAGATTTTACACAGGTCACAAATATTTTAATGATTTGAAGTGAATACAAAAGATTTCGGAAGGATTTCGCAAATATTTCAAAAGAATACAAGAATTCAAAAGATTTCAAAAAAGGTACAGTAGACCAGATTTCAAATATTACCAAACATTTTTATGATTTCAAATGATTTTAAATATTCCAATTATTTCAAATGAATATGAAAAATTTCACAGATATTTCAAAGATGTTAAACAATTTCATAAGATTTGAACAAATTTGAGAAGATTTCTAAACATTTCAATGATTTCAAACGCACATAAAAGATTTCACAAACAAAGATTGAAGAATGGTTTCACAAATATTTCAAAGATTTCATAAAGTTTCAAAAGGTTTCAAAAAATTTGACACAGATTCAAAATATTTTAATGATTGAAAATAAATACAAAAGATTTCAGAAGGATTTCACAAATATTTCAAGGATTTCATAAAAATTTCATAAAGATTTCAAAAGAATAAAAGAATTCAAAAGATTTCAAAAAAGGTACAGTAGACGAGATTTCAACTATTTCAAAACATTTGAATGATTTCCAACGATTTCAATTATTCAAATAATTTTAAACGAATTCGAAATATTTCACAAATATTTCAAAGACGTTAAACTATTTCACAAGGTTTCAACAAATTTGAGAAGATTTTTGAGCACTTCAATGATTTCAAATGAACACAAAATATTTCAGAAACGAAGGTTAAAGAAAGCTTTCCCAAATATTTCAAAGATTTCATAAACATTTCAGAAGATTGAAAAAAATTTCACAAAGATGTCAGATTTCTAGGATTTCAATTATTTTACAAAAATTTGAATGATTGAAAAAAAATTCAAGATTTCACAAAGATTTGAAGTACTTCAAGAGATTTCAACGAATTCACAAATATTTCAAGGATTACAAGGATTTGATACACGACTTATATTCGCAAAAAATTAAGAATTTGTTTATTTGTGGTTCTGCTTTCTTTAAAAATTATTATCCAATAAAAAATGTAATGGCTCATTTTTGACATCTATAACAAAGGATTATTTTATTATATAATGTAAAAAAGGAGACCTAGAAAAAATAACAGCTTGACCTGGAAAACCTGGAAAGGACCTTGAATTTCGTTGCTAAAAGTCGCTGAACCCACTGCTCAAATTGAATATTATTAACAATAATAATCAATTGTTTGAATAATTAATTATTCATCTCATTATAATTGTAAATTGGACAAAAAGTGAAAATTTTGTAAAAAAACTGCAATCTTCTAGCATTATTCTAAGAGAATATCATCATCAATAATAATAAAATGTTTAAACAGTAATGTTTTCTAACATTAATTAATTGCTACATCACTCCAATTGAAAACTGGACAAAAATTGAAACATTTTTTAAGCAACCGAGACTTTCTCACTTTATTCTAAAAGAAAATTGCTAAATACAATAATAAATTGTTTAAACGATTCATGTAAACATCTGATTATCAGTATATATGGGGTTATTTTGAGACCCCATAAAACATACCTATGGGGGTGACATTTAACCCAAGAAGAGCAACGTGGACATTCAGAATACTACTAAAAACTTGGGGTGTGATCCAACCCAACTTAATATTTGCTGTTATTTGTAATGAACTTGAAATTCTGAACAGCAGAGATGGTTGTTTATCCATTTCAGAGTAAAAAAATATTGCCTTCCAATGCAAATTTGTATGACAAATAATGCTTGGCAACAAATAATACTAGGATAAAACCTCTTCACGAACGATTAAAATCAAATACAAAACTTTTCTGGGAAAAACTGTTCAAACTCAAAATCAAACAGGTATAGAAAACTTTCTTTTTGTGAGAACAAAATTTTTGTGAACAAAGTAGTTATCATGTTTCTCAATCTAATTATTCTGAAAGATAATCAGCATTTAGGCAGCCATAGCAAATCACTTTTTCATGCTCGCCACATAAACATTGAAGGGAAAGTGGGGTATGGTGTCAGTGCCTCTTGCAAATAGTTCTCGTGTTTGTTTATTTTCATATTAATTTTTTTACGTAAAATAGCTATCTTTGGTACTCAAGAAAGCTATTTTATGTGAAAAAACTAATATGAAACTCAAGAAACACGAGCATTATTTGCAAGACTCACCGTGCCCCACACTGACACCATGCCCCACTTTCCCCTACCACATTTTCCGAACAAATTTCCGTATTATATGCATTAAAGTTGGAAACAAAAGAATGTTTGGAACACCCTAATGCATAGGATATATTTTTCATCTTTGACCATACCACAACAATGCGAAACAACGTCACATTTTAAAAAGGAAAACACAAACTGCGCAATGCAAAGTCGGAAATAGAGCGCCCAGTACATTTTGTTGCTTCGCTTTCCAAGTTATCCACCGAAGTATATATTCAGGCGTATGTAAGTGGATTCACGTATTTGCACACATGCACATAAATCGCACACACCAGTTCAGCAGTGAGCAATGAAAATGATTAAGCGCCCTCTGAATCCCAGTGAAGCTGCTCTAATCCGGTGCTAAAGGCAAAACAGAGACAACTTTGGGCTGTAACTTGCGTTAACCTCCCATTACACACGCGGAATGCGTAACGGAAAACAGTCCTCACACACACATATCTCATATCTTTGCATGTATATGAAACACTGTCCAACAGAGGCATTTTCGCCTTTGTGTATAACTGTGTATCAGCACGTAGAGGAACACTTGTCCTCAAAAGCATTCAAAGCTGTTGCCACGCTCGAAATTCACATGAATTTTTAATTTGCAAACCGTTTTCGGTGGCTGTCGCACGTTGCTTCAAGCACCTCATTTTGCTACAAATAATTTTTTAAGTCTCTGCACGTACTTCATTTTTTGTTTCAAAGAAAAAGACCATTCAGGCAGGCTTTACGCAATCTGTATGGAATGTTAGATTTTAAAACTTTTTTTAACGCATGCGTAAGTAACATTCTGTAGGACTTACGGTCTTCATTAAATTAAAAGAAATTACAAATGAAATTACTACAGAGTTCGTTTATTATTCATGCTGACGTTCCAGCTATCATTGCGTGCCTTTTTCAAAGAATTAAAATAAATAATATATGAATAACAACAGTTTTCAATTTATTACAAAAAAAATTTAAAGTTAAAGAAATAAAAATACCTGTGGTTAGTATCTTGTGAGAAACAAGAGTTTTTTAATTTTATAGTCAACAGCATGTCAATAGTTTATCGACAAATTAAAAAATAATTCTAAAATGTGACTCAAATTTAAAAAGTATTTATATAACATCGTATCGTAGAGAAAAGCCTAAAAAATTAAAAAATCTTTTTTAGATAATGTTTTGGGACAATCGATGAACATATGACAAAGTAGACAAGAGAAAACATTAAGATGGTACATTCATCAACACAAAATAAAAGCGTCATTTAAACGAATCGCAAATGAAGAAAGCGCGTCAAAGGAACTGGATTTTAAATTGGTTTTAGATTATTCTATAGTACTTTGATATATTTCGTTGACATTCATAATTCCAACTCTACAATATCTTTTATATTCCAAAACTCTAGTTTTCAATGTTCTGCCTGTTTCGCCAATATACACTTTTTCACAACAATTACATTTGATCAGATAAAAAATTTCAGTGAAATTTTCGGTGTTTCTTCTTTTTGAATAAGTAACAATTTTTTAAGAGTGTTTTGATTTTTTGGACGTGTCAATCCAGTTGTTTTTCTTTCTAGAACCATTATAGATTTCATGAATTCGTTCTCGGCTGATATTATTTATTAACGGAAGAGGATAATTATTATGAACTAATTTGATTTCAATTTTATCCAAATTTTCTTTCCTGAATTTTATATCACTTAATTAAATGCATCTATCAATTAAATCTTCAATTAGGCCGACCTTTTGGCAATACAAATGATAGGAATTAAAATTAAGATATCTACGAGACCATGAAGCTTTTTTACACCAATTGGTAATCAACTCACCTTTAGGTGTTTTTATAATTTGTCAATCAAGATAATTAATTGAATTTTTATGTTCGAATTTGAGTGTGAACTGTATAGAATTTTCAATACTATTAAAAGTATTAATGAAATCATCAATTTTTTCTGTAGGAAGAATAGCTAAAATGTCATTCACGGATCTTTTATATAAAATGGGTCTGAAATTTAATTTTTTTGACGCTCTTGTTTCTACATATTCTAAAACCAAATTTGAAGCTATAGTAGACAATAAAGAACCCATAGGATAACCATTTAATTGTTTATAATATTTACCATTAAAAGAGAAAATCATTTCATTGAAAACAGTTCTGGTAGCGATTAAAAATTCATTTTTTGTTATTTTAGTTAGATTATGATTCAGTATTAGTTTTTCTTCAATGCGATCCAATGCGAACTCTAATGGAATATTATCATACATTGAAATAACATCAAATGAAACTAAGGAATATGTTGAAAGAACTCTAATTGTATTCGAAATTTCTTTTAATTCTCAGCTATTTTTAACAAATGATTCAATTTTGGTAGAGCATAAGCTTTTGCTACAGTACTAATGTGTGTTTTTAATTTATATGCAATATGTTCATTAATTAATCTTTTCTTCTCCCATCTAATAGCTATATCGTTACATTTTTCTTGTAATGTTGGACCAAGAGTAGTTGTAATCTTTTTATACAAAATATCATTGTTAAGAATGTTTTCCATGCTTTCATTATAATTATCTCTATTTACTGCTACCATTATATTACCTTTGTCTGCATTTACAAAAACTAAATCTTTATAAACATTTTGGAAATTTTCAACCAGTTTGAAATATTCTCTAAGACTCTTGAAGTTATTAATTTAACTATGATTTGAGATTAATGGAGTAACTGTTTTTCTGATACTTAGTTTCGGGTCTTCATGTTCTACATTTTTAAAAGATTTTCGATATTGGAAACCATGTTATTGATAGGTAACTTATTAGCATTGAAAAGAAAACCAAATTTGTGACCCAGTGCTGAAGTTCCAGCTACATCATCCGGGATTTTGACATTTGAGATATTTTTGAAACACTTTTTTAATTTAAAATCTCAATGATGACATTCCCGAGATAAAAACCTGTTTTGCATTATATTGAACTTGTTGATACATCCATGTCTCTTTTTATACTTTGGATTATTTAAACGTAATTCTTGTGAAAGAGAAAACCTTTGAATCGATCCATCATTTATGAATCTTTGTATTCGTTTGTATTTGTTTGTTATTTCTTTTACTTTTATGAAGACAGTAAGACCTACAAAATAATACTTACGCTTATTTCCATTGACAGTCGAAGAAAGGCTTGATTTGACTTTTATCAAATCTGATTGTTAATCTTTCTAACGTGTTCGAAAAAGTTGTTTTTGATAAAAATAAATGAATTCAAGAAAGAGAAAATAAAAATTCGTTACTATAATCCGTATAACAAATTATTTTTACACCATGAAATATACCAATTATATCATAGACTTATATTTTTTATAGAACAACAAGGTCTATGACTTAAGATACTTCAAACGAGTCGGTTTTTAGAATGATACACAATACAGCTACCAGGATGAATTATTTAATACAATCCTTTTACCACATAATCTAAATGCTTATAGATGTGCACGAATAGAGCCCTTTTTCCGAAAAATAGTCTTGTTGTTGTTTCTTTTTTGTTAATTGAAAATATGCTGAATTTTCTGTGCCTGAAAATGGACAACGCGCCACTGGGAGTGTTCCTATGGTGAACCGAAAACAGACGCTCACCGTTTTCAAAGTACGTTTCAATTAACAAAAAACAAAAAACAAGAGCATTTTTTTGAAAAAGGTCTCTAGTCATGCATATGTATGACGCTTCATATTATGTGGTAAAAATATTACATCAAGCAATTCATCCATGTAGCCGTATTTTGTATTATTCTAAAAACCGACTCGTTTGAAGCACCTTAATGTCTCTGTTTATTAAATATTTTGAAATACTTTTTTTTATACATAAACCCAAGAAAGTAAAATTGTGTAGAATAATTGCACAAGGCCCAAAACAGATGTATGTTGAAAAAAAACAGTTTTTTAAAAGCAGATACCCTGGTGAACATTTTTTTTACAAGAATGTACAAAATTTCTACAACTGTATAACTATTTGTTAATATTTTTGGTAATTTGATATAAAAATCTGAAGGACAGAAAAGAGCTACAGGACTCTAAATTTTCTAATTTGGATGTTTGATGCCATAAGAATACTTCTAATTTCACGTAAATTATTGTAGAAAATTACAAAACTTTACAAAAAAATACAAAATTTCACAAATGTTGAAATATTGGAAAACTGTACTTAAAATGATGTTGTAAATAATGCTGGCTTATTGTAGAAATGTACAAATTTGAACGAAAAAATGTATTTTAATGACAAAACCCTCATCACTTATCACTGTTAGATTAATAATAAAAGCGATGGATTTTAATAAATTATATCAAATGTTAGCAACGCACCTAACTTCAGTTTTGCATCGGATCAAGAGTTCGAATCTTTACAATGATCGTTTTCAATTCTTTCTGAATCGTTTACAAACCAAAAATATTGAAAATGTTGAAAATTAATTTTTTGGTTCAAAATGTAACTATTTCATTTTTTGTTTAAAATTTATCTTGTGTGTTTGAAAATTCAACTATTTGGCTTAAGGTTGAACTTTTTTGTTGAGACCTTATTTTTTCGTTGGATATTCATCACATCAGGTGAAAATTCATCTCATTTCTAAAAAATGTAACAATTTTGTAAAAAAGATTTTTTGTTGTTGTTGAAAATTCATCTTCTTAGTGGAAAATTCACTACGTTGTTAAAAATTAATTCTTTTGCTTGAAGATTCATTTACGTGGTTAAAAGTTGAAGTAATGTGTAGAAACATAATGCTTTTCGTTACAGATTCATGTCTCTAATTAAAAATGTAATTTTTTTGTTGAAAATTCGTCTTGTATTGGTTTGTAAGAACTTAATTTTTCAACTGTAAATTTCGCTATTCCACTTTTGTCAGAAAATTGATATGTTTAGATCAAAATTCGTCTTTTTGATTTGAAAAAAAAAATCTTTTCGTCGGGATTTCATCTTTTTCTTATTAAAAATTAAAACTTTTGAACAAAATTATTTAGTTTTGTTTGAGGATTCTACTCTTTGGTTGGAAATTTGTTTTGTTACGTGAATCTTGGATGAATCTTCAATAAGAAAAATCAATGTTTAACAAAGCAGTTTAACTTTAAACCAAGAAGTTTAAGTTTCAATTAGAAAATATCAATTTTAAACCAAAATGGGTTATTTTCACATACAAAAGTAACAAATTTTCTACAAAATAGTTAAATTCTCAACTAAAACGATGAATCTTCGACCAAAAAATAATCCATTTTTAATATGTGAATCAGTAAAGCATTGAACCATGTAGTTGAATTTTCCACCAGAAAAGAAAAATTTGGAACTAAAAATGAAATAGTTAAATTTTCAAACAAAAAATTAATTTTTTACGAAAAATGAAATAATTGATATTTCTACCAACCAATTTTCAGCTGTAAATCAAAAACAGTTGCATTAACAAAAGAAACTTTCAACCAGATAGTTAAATCCTCAACCGTAACAGATTATTTCTCTAGTAAACAATTGCATTTTCCATTAAAAAAATTAAATTTCCGCGAAACCAGTTGAATATTTGCCCATGAAAGATTTTTTAATCAAGAAAAAACTAAATTGCAACCAAATTGTTAAATTTTCTTCTAAAAAGGTTGAATTGTCAATCAATAGTTAAATTTTCCAGTAAAATAGTTGAATTTTGAACCCAAGTAAACAAATTGTGAACAAAACAGTTGAATTTTCAAATAAAAAACATTTTTCAGTCAGTCAGTCAAGAAAGAAAGAAAATATGGGGGATTAATTAATAAAAAGTCAATTTAATTGAAATAAATCAATTAAATAAATAAATTTAAACGAATAATAAGATAGAAACATAAAACAATATTACTATGATTGTATGTTCAAATTGTACAGTTTAACCACTTAAAAGGAAATTGAGTGGCAATTAATTTGAAATGTTTACTTTAGAACATTGTTAAATTTAAAATAAGTTGATTTTGAGTTCCTAGTTCTTGCATGGTTTTATTTTTACAGAAAAATTTTCCTTTCATATGAATTTGGAAACGGGTTTGGTAAATTGGAAAGCTCATTCAAAAATATTCAGTTAATAATGCTTTTTCGACATTTTTCAATTATGTTTTCATTTTTGATTTCTAAGATTTGAAAAGATGTGAATTTTTTATCTTGAAAGTTATAAATGTGTGATTGTACTATTTTTCAGCAATTCAGAGAGAAATATTTTTCAATTTTGAGTTCGTAGTATATTTGAAAATGCAACATTGAAATTTTGTAGAAAATTAGTCGGTTGAAAAATCAACTGTTGAATTTTGTAGAAAATTTGTCAATTAAAAATCCCAGTGTGGAAATTGCAGCAGTTGAATTTTTCAGAAAATTCGTTTGTTGATAATACACCTGTTGAATTTTGTAGGAAATTCGCCTTTAACTGTTGAATCTTCAACCAAAAATATTAATTTTCTACCAAAAAATAACAAATTTTCAACGAAATACATGATTAAGTATACATGAATACTTAAAAGTATAAATTTTCAACCGAAAATGGAGTAGTTCAATTTTGAGATTAAAAAATAAATTTTTAACCAAATAGTTCAATTTTCAACCAAAAAGATGAATTTCCAACTGAAATTTAAGTCGTAAAATTCATTAATTTTCAATTTCCAATAATTTGAAAGTATAAAATTTCAAAGTAATTTGCCATTATTTTTGCGTTCTTCGGTCGATTTTTTATCAATAAATTAACATAGGCAGATTTATATATTCAGGCTTTTAGTTCAAAATATTGAAAGCTCACAGTATTGTGTTTATGTCAATTGTAAAATATAAAACTGTGGATATTACAGGTAAAGATTAATTTTTAACTAAGGATTGGGTTGATGATTTTTTATTTTTTTATTAAAAATTGGAAAGTTCGTTTTTCAAACGAACATGAACTTAAAAAAATCAAATTTTGCAACAAAATTGCACAAGAAGGCTTAGAAAAAAGTATTTTCCTTGAAAAAACTTTTTTTCAACTAATTATTTTATATCGAAATATTAAAAATGGTTTGGTTTCATTTTCAAATAATTCGAAGCTGTATCTAAAAGTACATTTTTTAAACAAACATAAACTTTAAAAAATCAAATTCTGCAACAAAATTGCATAATAAAACTTGAAAAGTAGTATGTTCCTTGAAAAAAACTTTTTTTTAAAACCAAACCAATGTTTTGATATAAAATGAAATTGTTCAATTCACAGTTTAGAAATATTCAGAAATAGGGAAGTCATACAAGTTTTATAATATTTGAAATAATTTTGACTTTTTTTGATAATAAACTAAAAGGGTAAAGGTCACCACTCATGGTTAAAATTAATAGTATATTACATCACAAGTAGTAAAATAATGGATTTAAAAAATATTAGTTATCAATTATTAAGTTCTTTTTGTTGTACAATTTAGAAAATATAAAATTGATCCCAAAGTATTTCATATGTATTATCAATTGAATTTGATTTCTCTTTACACTTGATTGTTTCCAGACTTTAATTATTAAAATGAACCGACTTAAAAACAGAAATAAAAAACAAAGCATCTCTGCGTATCAAAATATTCATTCTCAAAACAACTGGAATACTCATTCTTAAAATAATTAGGCCCTGTTATAAATAAATTATATGAAAATTAAATTAGGTATGAGAAATGTAAGAATAAACTTTACATTATTACTATAAATACACAACGTCAGTTACGACAACTTGAAATTAGAGACATTCACAACCATTTAAAATTAATAACTAATTTATCTGAGAAGATTAGAACTAAATTAGCTGTTTTACTACCAGCTGAAGTTTTACAGAGTGTGTTCGAATATGAAGAAAGACTGAATTACAAGTCTAAATTATTTGAAAATAAATTAAATATAGACTTTCATTTGATAATAACGACTTACCACAAATGAATGATCCTTGGTTGATTAATTTAACTAGCACTGATATTCCAGAACTAGTAGCTGATATCATTCGATTAGGTGAGAAATTTAGTTCAAAATTTGTCTCTAAAAGACATCAACATGTTTTCGAAATTGTAAAAAATTTATAATCTAACTTATAAAAAATACCAGATAAGGCCCAAGATGAACTTAGACACAAGATTTTAACCGTATCTTCTAAATATATCAAAAAACCTACACACATTTCCAACACTGGTAAACTAATTGCTAAAAAAATTAGCTTAACAAATAACTTTTTAAATTTCAATAAAGACTCATTAGTGATGCGAGCGGATAAGGGTAATGTTACTGTAGTGATGGATAGACAAGAATACATAGATAAGGCTAATACATGCTTGATGATCCCAACACTCATGAAAAGATAGATGTTGATCCTTTAACAAAATTACAAAGAGATGCTTTTAAATTAATTAATGAATGGAGAATTGAAAAGTTTCTAAGTCCTAATGTTAGAAGAAACCATCTCATAACTGATAATACTAACATTGCTAGGTTTTATGGTCTTTCTAAGATCCAAAAACAAAATTATCCTCTGAGACCAGTTGATTCTTCTATTGATACTCTTACATATATTTTAGCCAAAACATTTAACAGGATTATTTCTGACTCCTTACCTACCTATCAATATGCTGTTAAAAATTCACTTACTTTTAAGGATTACATTAACAAAACTAAAATTCCTGATGACCATATCATGGCTTCTTCAGACGTCTCATCGGGTTATTAAAGGCATAGTTAATAGGTGGCATCACATTAGTAAGAACACACAAATTCCATTAGACGATTTTAAGAAGGGTATCATATTTTTAATGAATTCCACTAATTTTAAATTTGATATCCAATTTCATATACAGACGTTTGACACCCCCATGGGGTCACCTATCTCCGCAATTCTTGCCGAGATTGTTATGCAAAATCTTGAAACGAATTACATAAAAAAATTGGCTTTTCAAATTCTGGTGAATTTTCCTTATGTAAATGATACCTTCCTTATTCTTCCTGAAGATAAAATTAATTTCAGAGTATGACAGTTTGAATCTTACCACAGCAGATTATAATTTAGCTTTGATATTGAAAACAAAAAATCGATCAACTTTTAAAATTTACAACTCATCCGAGACGATAATAACTTCATTATTACGAATCGTTTTAGAAAAGCAACTTGTTCCGGAATGCTTCTGAATTATTTTTCGAACCAACCTATTCAACACAAAATAGGGATTGTTAAAAACCTTGTCGATACCGCTATTCTACTATCTGATAATACATTCCACTCAGATAACCTACATATTGTCAAAGAATAGTTATCGTACAAAAGTTATCCTCATGAGTTTGTACAGATACATATAAAAAAAATACTTTCTGAGTGAGATTTAAAGAAAAGCCAGTCTTCTAATAACAACCCAAATGTTGATGGTATTATTGATGTTAAACAGGAGATCATCTCCATACCTTTCTCAGGGACAATCTCACAAAATTTCAAAAGGCTATTGAATAAATTTATAGTAAAAAAAGTTTTTAGAGTTGAATCCAAGTTAAATAAATGTATCAAATTGGGTAAAGACAAATTAGATACTCAAGATCAATGTACGAACAAAATCATAAAGTTATAACTAAACATTTGGTTTAATGCCATAATAGAGATCCAACTGCCGTTAATTGGGATGGGATTGAAATCTTACATGTTAAACCTAATTATTATAAACGTGCCTTTGCCAAAATGTTTTTCATGAAACAAGAAGGCGAAAACTGTCTCAACAAAGTAACTGATTCAGACTGCTTCAACAAATCATACAAAATGATCTTAGATTCACTATGTTAAATCCACTTCTATCTCGCGTCTGATTATTTCTATCTACGTTTATCTGTTAATTTATATACCACTTCGATTTTCATACCGTTCGATTTTTAAATTATTATTATTCAATCACTTATATTTTATCAGATAGTATTGCTAGTTCTTAAGTCTATGACGAAGTCGGTGAAATAAGGTTTTTCCTTAAAAATCAAGAATATTTACATACCGAAATTTCTTTTAATATTGCTCAAACGTTTAGCCGGTCAATAACGGAACACTAGATTATTTATAGAGTGATTTTTGATTTTAAAATTGGCAATACGAGATAGATAAAACATTAGGGTAAAGTCGCCTTCAAGGTCCTGAACGATCTTCTATCCACTATTCTCTACTGGCTTTTCCTATGTTCCGTAACAAAGTGTTTCCACGACCCGTTATCATCTTTCCGGCTGAGGACAGTCCGCTGGAGCATCGTGAAAAAGAACAGGATTAATGGTCCGTCGTATCACGCACGGTAGGCGATAAAATATCGTGAGAAGTAGTCCGCTAGAAAATGTAGAATCTCGTTCGAACGAGGAATTTTGCCCCAAGAACTATCTCAGATAATCTCCCCCATTAGAAGCCACCCCGAATACGATCATCGCACCAAGGGAATTTGAGTTTATTCAACTACAAAGAATTACTGACCCTGTCTGATTCCGGGTTTCTTCTAAATAAGGGTATCTAAAAAAATGTACTGGTTAGAAAGATTTTTTCAAAAATTTGAAAAACTTAAAAATGTTATTTAATTCCGCGTGGCTTGAGCCCTACTTGAAGTAACTTCGATCAATGAAAGAGACAGACTAATTTTCCTTTTCTGACCAATTTTCTTTTCTTAACTTCCACTATCTGAATGCGTTTGGGAATAAGTGAGTGGAAAAAATTGAAATGTTGCACATTTTTTTCAATATTTACAAAAAGTTTCTGCTAATTCAAGAAAGGCATCCTATTAGTTCTATGCCTGCTCAAAAATTTTTGAGGCCGAGAAATTCTTTTCTTTTATATGAAAAATTATTCGGACATAATGACGTAGACTAATTATAACTATAATTATAAGTGTGACTGATTAACAAATAATTGAACTCTTAATACAAAAATATGAAATATCAACAAAAAGTTCATTTCCAAACTAGGAATATTGATTTTATACCATTAATTACGAATTTTGTACAAAAATAAATTTTTAATCACATCGTTGATTCCTTAACCTTAAACTTAAATTTTCAGACAAAAATGTTAATTTTTAACTTTAAAAAGCTAAGTTTTAACAAAAAAGCTAAATTTTCAATCAGAACTATAAGTCTTAAAAAAAATGAATTTTTAACAAAGTAGTTTTAACTTTCTACCAAGTAGTTGAATTTTTAACCAATAAAGACAAGTTTTTAACCATATAGTTAAATTTTGAACTAAAACTGGAAAAAATCAATTTTCATTTAAAAGTATCAATTTTTAACTGAGACTGAAACAGTGAAAATTTTGGCTTCAAACATTGATTCTCAACCAAAACAGCTTATTTTCAAAAAAATTAAATTTTCACCAAAAAGATGAATTTTCAATTAAAATGATGAATCTTAAAAAAATATATGTATTCGACAAAAAAGTTCGACATTCAACCCAAAAGATGATTTTTCAACCAAAAATTAGTTCTCTAAAAATGGAATAGTTAAATTTTCAACTAAAGAGATGAATCTTTAACCAAAAAAAAATTCTAAGTCTACTTACGAAAATCGAACTAAAAACATGCTCGTCTTCAAAGGTCACTAAATCTGCAAAAAAAAACTTCTCAAAACTTTCATCAAACTAATTTTATTTCATTTTATTAGGCTTTTTTGTTTAAAATTCAAAAATTTTGGTAATTTTTTTTTCTTCTCTACTGAAAAATTAATAACTTTTAATAGAAATTCATCCTCTTTTCGGGTTGAAAATTTAACTATTGTGATAGTAAATGTAATTATTGTTTGAAAATTTAACTGTTTTCTAGAAAATTCAAAAAAAAAATTTGAAATTTTGTGTTTATATCAATTGAAAAATCTTTCTTGGTTAAATGCTGAACTCTTAAAAAAAAAATTATATTCTTTGGGTAAAAATTCAACTATTCCGTTAAAAAAATTTTCTATGTTAACTGAAAAATATTTTTTGGTTAAAAATGCAACT
>JAABKJ010004624.1:0-24115 GCA_011634705.1 Andricus grossulariae
ACAAATATCTAAAACTCTGGAACATAGTATTTCATACAAGAATTGATAGTATTTTAATGAAATATCTTTGGTAAAAAAGTATAAGATTTCTGTTCGAATGAAATTTAAAAGAAATTTCCGGTATTCCAAAACATAGGATTTGACAAAATGTTTGATCAAATTTCAATAAAATGTCTTAAGTAGAAAAATTTACGATTTTTCAGAAGATATCATTTGATAGAAACATCTAAAATTCTGGTACATAGTATTTCATACAAGATTTGATAGTATTTTACTACAATTTATTTGGTAGAAAAGTATAAGATTTTTGTCATAATAAAATTTAAAATAAATTTCTGGCATTCTGGAATATAGGATTTGATACAAGAATTGTTGCTATATGAGTTGATACGGTTTCCAAGAAAAACTGTTGATAGAAAAGTATACGATTTTTCAACAGGTAGAATTTGATGGAACTATCTAAGAGCCTTGAACAGAGGATTTGATACAAGTTTTGTGTCGATAATATTTGATAGGGTTTCAATAAGAAACTGTTGATAGAAAAGTATACGATTTCTCAAAAGATAGAATTTCACGAAAATATCTAAGATCCTGGAATGAGGTATTTTATAGAAGATTTGATAGTATTTTAATAAAATGTCCTTAGTAGAAAAGTATAAGATTTCTGTTCGAATGAAATTTAAAAGAAATTTCCGGTAATACTAAACATAGGATTTGATAAAATATTTGAAAGAATTTCAATGAAACGCTTTAGATAGAAAAGTATAAGATTTCCGTGTCAATCAAATTTGATATAAGTTTCCAGCATTCTGAAACATATGATTTGATGTAAGTTTGGTGTCGATACTTTAATGAGAAACTATTGATAGAAAAGTATCCGATTTCTCAAAATATAGAATTTGACGGAAATATCTAAGATTCTGGAACATAGTATTTCATACAACATTTGATAGTATTTCAATGAAATGCCTTTTGAAGAAAAGTATAAGATTTATATATGAATAAAATTTTAGAAAAGAAACTGTTGATAGAAAAGTATACGATTTCTCATAAGATATAATTTGACAGTAATATCTAAAATTCTGGAATATAGTATTCCATACAAGATTTGCTAGAATTTCAATAAAATGCCTTGGATAGAAAAGTATAAGATTTCCGCGTCAATAAAATTTTATATAAGTTTCCATTACTCCGAAACATAGGATTTGACAAAACATTTAATAGAATTTCAATAAAATGCCTTGAATAGAAAAGTATAAGATTTCTGTGTCAATAAAATTTGATATGACTTTCCAGCATTCCGAAACATAGTATTTCATACAAGATTTGATAGTATTTTAATCAAATGTCTTTGGTAGAAAAGTATAAGATATATGTCCGAGTAAAATCTCAATGAAATTTCCGGTATTCCAAAACATAGGATTTAACAAAATGTTTGGTAGAATTTCAATTAAATATCTTGGGTAAAAAATCATAAGATTTCTCAAAAGATAGAATTTGACGGAAATATCTAAGATTCTGGAACATAGTAAGATTTCCTTGTCGATAAAATTTTATATAAGTTTCCAGCATTCCGAAACATAGGATTTGATGCAAGTTTGGTGTCGATACGATTTGATAAAGTTTTAGTGAGAAACTGTTAATAGAAAAGTGTACGATTTCTTAACAAATATAATTTGATACAAATATCTAAAACTCTGGAACATAGTATTTCATACAAGAATTGATAGTATTTTAATGAAATATCTTTGGTAAAAAGCATACGATTACTCAATAAATAAAATTTAACAAAAATATCCCATATTCCGAATCATAGAATTTGTTTCAAATCTGCTACTGATAAAATTTGATAGAATTTAAATGAAAATATGATGATAAAAATGAATAGGATTCCTAATGGATAGATCTAAAAATAGGTTTTTATACTAGATTGATTAATTTTTACTCCAAGTAGAAAAAAAATGATCTCCAGTCTACAGCTTGTTTTCTTAGAAAACATTGCTTCGGAAAGAGCAATTAAAAATAGAGCCCTCTGAGACTTTTCTTCAAAAGATAGGTCACGAATACCCCTTTGGAATTTTCTAGTTCACTCGACACCCTTGGGCGAGAAACACTTTAGTAACTTTAGTTCATGTGACAGATGCAGTAGCGATAAGTACTTTCATGGGGAACAAAAATAGATAAAACGTATGGTGTCTCTTCAAACAGGGAAGGAAATTGTCAACGAAGCTGATGCATCGGTTTCCTATATTGAGACCAGGGCCCTAAATGTTTCAAATAATGAAAATACATAAAAAAAATTATGAAATAAAAAAAAATATTAAAAAAATAAAAATAGATAAAACGTATGGTGTCTCTTCAAAAAGGGAAGGAAATTGTCAACGAAGCTGATGCATTTGTTTCCTATATTGAAACTAGGGCCCTAAATGTTTCAAATGATAAAAATAAAAAATAAAATCAAATCAAAAAATTAATTGAAACAAAAAATAATTTTTTTTTCATAACATAAAAATAATAAAACGTATGGTGCCTTTTCAAAAAAGGAAGGAAATTGTATTTTTCAGGCCTCCCACCCTGATTACAAGAAGAAGTTAACAAATATTTTGGCATAGAAGTAGAAGACTATAATTATGAAAAATTATATTTATAATACATATAAAATTCAATTTGATACGCTCTATATTCCTAACATTTTGAATATAAATATTGCATTGCCAGTATTTTCTAAAAAAAGACGAATTTTTAACTGAATACTTCCATTTTTAACTAAAGAGTTAAATTTTTAACAAAAAAGGATAAGAATTTCAACAAAATAATTAAGTTTCCAACAATTTTCAAATAAGATAGATGTAGTAACCGAAAAATAGTTTAATTATTAGTTAAACAAAATGATTCAAATTAAAAAAATTTGCTTTTTACAAAATAGCTCAATATTTACCTTAAGAAATAAATTGAACAATAAAAAGAATATGAAAAAAAGATATTAAAAGCTTAATTTTTATAAAAAGGTGTAACATTTGATATTTCAACCAAAAAAGATGTAATTTTCAATATAAAAAACAATTGAATGCAACAGATAAATAAATAATTTTCAACATAACAAAACCTTTGAATTCTCTACCAAATAAGATTTTTGAGTTGAAAATGAAAAAAAGCAAATTGTGAAATTTTCAAACCAAAAAAAACGAACTTTCAACGAATTATTCGAATTTACAACAAAAAAAGAATTTTCAACAAAACGGTTCCATTTTCAATTAAAATGATAAATTTTTAAATAAAATTATGAATCTTCAACCAATAAAAATGAATTTTTAGCAAAGTAGTTCAAATTTCAACCAAATAATTGAATTTTTAACTAAAAAAGACGAATTTTCAACAAAACAGTTGAATTATCGATAAAAATGTTAATAGTTGATATTTGGATAAAAAATTTACAACAAAATTAATTTTTATTTAAATATTCGCATTTTCATTTAAATAGTCTTATTTTTAACCAATTAGTTAAATTTGTAACGAAGTAGATGAATTTATCAAACAATAGATTAATTTTTAATAAAACAGTTGAATTTTCCACCCCAAAATATGAATTTTCACAAGAAAGTTAATTTTTTAACTCAATAGCATAATTTTCTGCCAAAATAATTAAGTTTTTCACCAAATATTTCAATTTTCAACTAAAAAGATCAGCTTTTAACCGAAAGCTAAATAGTGAAATTTTCTTTGAAAAAAAAATAATAATAATTTACAACACAATGGTTCAATCTTCAACAACAAAAAAACAAATTTCAAATAAAGTGATGAATCTTCAAACAGGGAGTTGGACTTTTAACTAAAAATGATTCACTTTTGACTGAAAATTAAATAATTCCATTTTCAGTAAAAAAATTATTTTTTATCAAAAATAACGGATTTTTAAGAAAATAGTTAAATTATCGACCAAAGAAATAATTTTTAAACTAAAATGATAAATTTTCGCTTAGGAAAATAGTTAAGTTTTTAGCCAAAGATATAAATTTTCAACTAAAATGATGAATCTTCAAAAAAAAAAATCAATTTTAACATAGTACAACGTTCAACTCTTCAACCAAGTGTTTGAATTTTCGATAAAAAAATTAATAACTTATCAACGAAAAATGTAATAGTTGAAATTTCAGAAAAAAGATTTCAATTTTAAATAAAAAACAGCTGAATTTAAAAAAAAAGAATTTCCAACAAAAGAGTAGTTGAATCTTCAATTCAAAAGGATACAATTTCAACTAAAAATGGAATAGTTGAATTCTCAGTTTCTCAAAATTCTCAAAAAAGCGAATTTTCATCAGAATAGTTTAATTTTTAACCAAATAGTTTAATTTTTAACAAAATATTTGGATTTTTAGACCAATAGAAGAATTTTCAACTCGAAAATAATAAAATAAAACGATTTTCAAACAAATAGTTCAATGCTGAACCAAATAGTTGAATTTTCAACTAAAAAAAAGAAATGCAAGAAAATGTGTAATAATTGAAATATTAACTAAAAAAGATTTTAATTTTTAATCGAAAACAGTTGAGTTGAACAAAAAAAGACGAAAGAAAAAATAACAACAATATATGAATTTTCAACAAAAATTATGAATCTTTAACAAACAGACAAAATAATTTTTTTCTAAATAGTTGAATTTTTAACTAAAAAAGATCAATTTTAAACTGTAAATGGAATAGTTGAATTCTCAGTTTCTCTAAATTCTCAAAAAAGCGAATTATCATCAGAATAGTTTAATTTTTAACCAAATAGTTTAACTTTCAACAAAATATGTGGATTTTTAAACCAATAGATGAATTTTCAACTCGAAAATAATAAAATAAAACGATTTTCAAACCAATAGTTCAATGCTGAACCAAATAGTTGAATTTTCAACTGAAAAAAAGAAATGCAAGAAAAAGTGTAATAATTGAAATATTAACTGAAAAAGATATTAATTTTTATTCGAAAACCGATTTGATTGAATGAAGAAAGACGAATTTCCAAAACAATATATGAATTTTCAACAAAAATGATGAATCTTTAACAAAGAGAAAAAATAATTTTATTTTTTAAATAGTTGAATTTTCAACTAAAAAAGATAAATTTTAAACTGAAAATTAAATTGATGAATTCTCAGTTTATCCAATTGATTTTCAACAACAAAAAACGAATTCAATTGAAATAGTTACATTATCAACCAAATTGTTAAATTTTCAACAACCAAATAGTTGAATTTTCAACTGAAAATAAAAAAATTTAAGCAACTAACGTTTCTAAATCATCTTTAATTTTAATTTTAATTAATTGATTTTATTTTCTATAAATTATTTTTAATTTTCAACTTTTAAACAAGAAAAATTTTCCAGTCAATAAAGACCAAAAAATTCAACCAAAATGTCGAATTTCCGAAAAAAAGGCGAATGATCAAAATTGTTTAATTTTTAATTAAGAAAGAATATTTATCATCAAAACAATTGCACTATTTGTAATTATTTTGTGTAAAAGTTCAAAAATTGTAATAAAAATTTAACAATTTAGATGAAAAGTTATCTTTTTTGATTAAAAATTTAGTTAGATTGTTGAAAATTCAAGTATTTGGTTAAAAATAAACTTTTTTCTTCTTTTTGACTTAAAAAAATGGTTGTTAACATTTTTATTCTGTCTTGACAAATAAATTAATTTTAGTTAAAATATCAAATATTACATTCTTTGTTGAAAATTTATAATTTTCAGTTTATAATTGATTATTTTTAGTTTAAAACTGAATAATTTTGTTTGAAGTTCAAGAATTTCAAAAAAATTCCAAACATTCGATAATGAGTTATTCATTTTGGTTAAAAATATAACAATTTTGATGACAATACGTTCTTTTGAAAATTATTTTCATAAACTGGGAATTAATCTATTCCATTTTCAGTTGAAAGTTAACATTTTTCAAATTAAATTTATATATTTGGTTCGAAATTCATGTATTTTGTTAAAAATTGAACTGCTTGGTTGCGAATTAAACTATTTTGTTGGATTTTTTTTTTTTTTTTTAAT
This sequence comes from Andricus grossulariae, assembly GCA_011634705.1. Lineage (NCBI taxonomy): Eukaryota > Metazoa > Arthropoda > Insecta > Hymenoptera > Cynipidae > Andricus > Andricus grossulariae. Next base: position 6,047 of record JAABKJ010004624.1, read on the forward strand.
CAATTTTTTAAACAGAAAATTTAACGATTCCATTTTTATTTGAAAATTGATTGTTTTTTTAGTTGAAAATTCAACTAATTGACTGAAAACTTACATTTTTCAGTTGAAAGTCTATCATTTTGGTTACAAATTCATTGATTTCGTTGAAGATTCGTTTTTTTTCCTTTTTTTTTGAAAATCCATTTTTTAACCTGAAAATTCATCGATTTTTTCAAAATTCCTTCTCTTTTATTCACAATAAATAGTTTAAACTAAAAATTCAAATATTCCATTTTTAGTTGTAAAATTTACCTTTTTTAGTTGAAGATTCAACTACATGAGTGAAAACTGATATTTTCTTAGTTGAAAATTTATCTAGTTGGTTAAAAATTCACGTATTTTGTTCAAAATTTTCATTTTTGTTTCCAAATTTAACTATTTGGATGAAAATTTGTTGTTTTTTTCGAAAATAAATTTTTTTGAACTGAAATGTCATATATTTTGTTAAAAATTCCTTTTTTTTATTCAAAATAAGTTTTTCAAACTGAAAATTCGACTATTCCATTTTTAGATAAAAATTTACCTTTTTCAGTTGAAAATTCATTTATTAGATTAAAAATCCACATATTTTGATGAAAATTCAACTATTTTAATGCAAATTCGTTTTTCTTTGTGTGTTGAAAATCAATTTTATAAACTGAAAATTCAACTATTCCATTTTCAGTTGAAAATTCATCTTTTTAGTTGTAAATTCAACTATATGGCTGACAATGTACATTTTTCAGTTGCAAATTTATGTGTTATGTAAGAAATTAACTGCTTGGTGAAAAATTTAACATTTTTGTTAAAAATTCTTCACTCTATTGAAAATTAATTTTACAAACTGGGAATTCAACGATTCCATTTTTAGTTGAAAATTCATATTTTTTAGTTGAAGACAACTACTTGAATAAAAACTAACATTTTTCAGTTGAAAATTAATTTATTAGGTTGAAAATTTATGCAGATTGTTAAAAATTTAACCGTTTGGTTGAAAATTTAACTATTTTGATAAAAATTTTATTTGTTTTATTTTTTTTGGTTAGTTGAAAATCAATTTTATAATCTGGGAACTCAACCATTCCATTTTTAGTTGGAAAATTATCTTTTTATTCGGAAGATTCAACTGCTTGGCTGGAAACTTATATTTTTCAGTTGAAGATTCATCCATTGAGTTAAAAATTCATGTATTTTCTTAAAAATTTAACTGTTTGGTTGAGAATTTAACTATTTGAAATTCGTTCGTCTTTTTTGTTGAAAATCAAGTTGTTAAACTGAAAATTCAACTATTCCATTTTCAGTTCAAAATTTATCTTTTTTTTTGTTGAAGATTCAACTAATTGGCTGAAAACTTATATTTTCCTGTTGAAAATTCATCTATTTAATTAAAAATTCATTTTTGATGGAAAATCCATGTTCTTGGTTGAAAATTCATTTTTTTGGATTAAAATTCAACTACCTGGTCATCATCAAAATTCATCTATTTTATTGAAATCGCGTGGTACACCGTTTAAGCGAGGCATGGAGCGGTACACCGATTAAACCAGGCTGGGAGCGGCACTTCCTTGGCGAGGCGTGGGGCGGTACTTCCTAAACAATGCGGGGAGCCATACTTCCTGAACGAGGCGTGGAGCAGTACTTCCTAAACAACCTAAACGAGGCGTGGAGCGGTATAGAATGGAGGCCTCAAAATTTTTTTTGATGCAATCCTACTAAACTCTTTCATCAGGGTTTTTATTATTTTAAAGAAAGTCAATAAATTTTTTGCAATGCAAGTTGAAAAAACTTTATTTTCGATAGGATAATATAAGTAGGATCTGAAAGTGATTTACAATCGTGAATCATTCTTGCATGAAATGTGTTCTGTTGGAATCGCGCTGCACACCTTCTAACCGAGGAATGTAGCGGTACACCGACTAAACAAGGCGGGGAGCGGTGCTTCCTAAACGAGGCGTGGAGCATTACTTCCTAAACGAACTAAACGAGGCGTGGATCGGTATAGAATGGAGGAGTCAAAATTTGTTTTGATAAAATCCTCCTGAACTTTTTCACCAGGGTTTTTAATATTTAAAAGAAACTCAATACATTTTTCGCAATGCAAGTTGGAGAAACTTGATTTTCGATAGGGTAATCTAAGTAGGATCTGTGATTGATTCACAATCGTTAATAATACTTGACTGAAATCTATTCTATTGAAATCGCGCGGTACATCGTCTAAGTAAGACATGGAGCGGTACACCGACTGAGCGAGGCGGAGAGCGGTACTTCCCAAACGACCTAAACGAGGCGTGGAGCGGTGTAGAATGGAGGCGTCGAAATTTGTTTTGATCCAATACTACTAAACTTTTTCATCGGTGTTTTTGATATTTTGAAGAAAGCCCATAAATTTTTTGCAATGCAAGTTGGAGAAACTTGATTTTCGATAGAATAATATCAGTGGGACCTGAAAGTGATTTACAATCGTGAATCATTCTTGCCTGAGATATATTTTATTGAAATCGCGCAGTACACCGTCCAAGCGAGGCGGCGAGCAGTACTTCCTAAACGCGGCGGGGAGCAGTACTTCCTAAACGGGGCGCGGAGCAGTACTTCCTCAACGAGGCGTGGAGCAGTACTTCCTCAACGAGGCGTGGAGCGGTACGTCCTAAACGACCCAAACGAGGCGTGGAGCGGTATAGAATGGAGGCGTCGAAATTTGTTCTGATCAAATCCTACTAAACTTTTTCATCAGGGTTTTTGACATTTTAAAGAAAGACAATGAATTTTTCGCAATGCAAGTTGGAGAAACTTGATTTTCGATTGGATAATATAAGTAGGACCTGAAAGTGATTTACAATCATGAATCATTCTTGCCTGAGAAGAAGTGATGTGTCGATGCCGGAGAGATTGCAGAGATCAGTAAGATCCCATACGCCTTTAGATCAGTTTGATCTTAACTTAAGGTGTATGTGGGTGCGAACTGCGAAACCAGACGAAGGAGGTCCACCTTCTTTGTACACCTGGAGAAAGTTCTTAGTTGTATCTGTGAAAGCGCAAAAGAATCACACAGCAAAACCTTCCTGCATTCTTCATTATTTCCCTTTTTTTATTTTATTTGAAAATGAGGGAGGCGTAATTAATTGATTCTCGAATCAAAAGTAATATATTAAATCAAATTTGACATGCTTAACATTCCTGACATTTTAAATAAAAAGATTGCGATTTTGACCAAAAAGACGAATTTTCAAGAAAATACAGAAATTTTCAACTAAAAAAGGTAAATTTTTAACTATGAATGGAAGAATTGAATTTTCAGTTTCAAAAATTGATTTTCGACAACACAGAAAAATGAGTTTTTCAAATAGTTCAATTCTCAATTCAACAGTTGAATTTTTAACAATTTATAAATTTCTAACCAGAGATGCATTTTCAACGGAAAAATCTAAATTTTCAGTCAAGTAGTTGAATTATGAACTAAAAAGGAATAATTTTCAACTAAAAATGGAATAGTTAAATTCTTTGTTCGAAAAATTGATAAAAAAAAAAGAATTTCCAACAAAATAATTAAATTTTTAACAAAATATTTAAATTTCCAACAAAATAATTAAATTTTTAACAAAATATTTGAACTTATAACCAAATAGATGAATTTTCAACTTAAAAATGTAAGTTTTCAGCCAAATAGTTGAATCTTTATCTGAAAAGGATGAATTTTTTACTTAAAATGAAATAGTTGAATTTTCAGTAGAGAAAAGTAGGTTGTCAAAAAAAAATAATGTTCAACAAAATAGTTAAATTCTTAACCAAACAGTTGAATTTTAAACAAAATACATACATTTTCATACAAATAAAAAAATTTCATTTTTCATCCAAGTTAACTAAAGAAGATACTTCTTCAACATTAAAATGGAATATATAAATTTTCAGTTGAAAAAATTTAATTAAAAAAAAAAAGAAAATTTTTTTAACAGAATAGTTTGATTTCTAACCAAAAATGATGACTATTACATTTTTAGATTTTTTATTAAAACTGTTAAATTTTTATTGAAATTCTTGAATTTTTGAACGAATAGTTAAATTTTCAAATACAAAAGGTCAAATTTCAACTAAATAGTTGGATTTTCAACTAAAATGATGACTCTTTAATTTTTATACAAAAAAAATTTGGTTTTCAACAAATTGCTAAGTTTTAAACTAAAAATAATTAATTGTGAACTAAAAATGATAAATTTCCAACGAAGAATCTAATAGTTGATATTTCAACCAAGAATAATTTTTATATCAAAAAAAGAACAAAATTTCGGCAAAAATGTTTTCAAGTCAAAAAGTACTACTTTTCAAAAAAATAATTAAATTTTTAACCGAATAATAAACATTTTGACCAAAAGCATGAATTCTTCATCAAAAATTTAATAGTTTGTTTAAAAAAAAAAAAATTTAATGAACTTTAAACCAAAAATAGTAGAATATTCTTATCAGGTTCTATTAAGTCAGTTCGTGTTCACTTTTTGGAAGGTCAACTCAATTGAATTTAACTGAATTCAAGTTGAATTCAACTAAATTTAACTTATTTCAAGGTAAATTCAAATTATTTCTAGGTCAATTCGAGCATAATAAATTTTTTTCGAAGTCAATTAAAACGAATTTGAAGTATTTTGAGATTAATTCAAAGAAATTCAAAATATTTTGAGGTCAACTCTAGTTTACTTATATTATTTCGTTGCCAACTTCACTGAATTTAACCAAATTCATGGCGAATTCTAGTTTAATTTAACAAAATTTAAATTATATAAAGGTCAATTTAAATAAATCAAAAGTGTATCAAGGTCAATTCAAGCACATTCAAATGATTGCAAGGGCAATTCAAACAAATTGAAGATATGTCGAGGTCAATTAAGGCAAATTCAAAATATATTGAGGTCAAATCATGTTTAATTCAACTAAATTAACTTAGTTAAAGGTTAATATAAGAAAATTCAAATTATTTTGGGGTCAATTTAAGCTTATTCAAATTATTTTATGGTAATTTCAAACGAATTCAACATATTTTGAGGTCAACTCAAAGAAATTGAAAATATTTCAAGGTCAATTCTTGTCTACCTAAATCATTTCGATGTCAATTAAAGGTAATTCAAACAAATTCATGACAAATTCGAATTTCTAAAGTACATTCAAGCATATTTAAATTATTGCGAGGTCAATTAAAACGAATTCGAAATATCACGAGGTCAGTTCTAGTGTACTTTTATCATTTCGATACCAGCTTGAGTGAATTTAACCAAATTCATGTAGAATTCGATTAGAATTCAACTAAAGTTAGTTTATTTAAAGGTTAATTCAAGCATATTCATATTTTTTCAAGGTCAAATCATATAAATTCAACATATTTCGACGTAAATTCAACCATTTCCAAAACATTCTGAGGTCAATTCTAATATACTCAAATTATTTTGATGCCGATCGAACGTAATTTAACCAAACTCATAGCGAATTCAAGTTTAATTCAACTAAATTAACTTATTTGAAAGTCAATTCAATTAATTTGAAGGTCAATCCAAGAATGTTGTAATTATTTCAAACTTAATTCGAACAAATTAAACATATTTTGAGGGCAACTATAGTGTAGTTAAATTATTTCGATGTCCACTCAAGTGAATTCAACACAATTCATGACAAATTTGAGTTTTTTCAAGGTCCATTCAACCATATTTATTTTAGTTCAAGGTCAATTCGAACGAATTCGAAATAGGTCAAGGTCAGTTGTAGTGTACTTATATTATTTCGATGCCATCTTGAGTGAATTCAACCAAATTCATGACGAATTCGATTTCAATTTTACTAAATTCAACTATTTAAAAGTCAATTCAAGCATATTAAAATTATATGAATGTCAAATAAAGCATATTTATGTTATTTCAAGGTTAATTCAAATGAATTCAACATATTTGGAGGTAAATTCAACCATTTCAAAAACATTTTGAGGTCAATTCTAGTACACTCAAATTATGTTCATGCTGATCGAACGCAATTTAATCAAACTCATAGCGAATTCATGTTTAATTTAACTAAATCAACTTATTCAAGAGTCAAATCAATTGAACTAAAGGTCAATTCAAGCATATTGAAATTATTTCAAGGCCAATTCAAACAAATTAAAAATATTTCAAGGTTATCTATAGTATGCCTGCATTATTTCGATGTCAACTAGAGTGAATTCAACCAAATTCATGACGAATTCAAGTTTTTTCAAGGTCCATTCAAGCATATTTAAATTATTCCAAGGTCAATTCGAACTAATTGAAAGTATTTCGAGGTCAACTATCGTGTACCTAAATTATTTCGATGTCACCTCAAGTGAATTCAATCAAATTCATGACGAATTCCACTTTGATACAACTAAATTTAACATATTTAAACGTCAATTCAAGCACATTTAAATTATGTCAAGGTCAATTCGAACAAATCAAACATATTTCGAGGTCAACTCAAACGATTTCAAAATATTTCGAGGTCGATTCATGTTTCATTCAACTAAATTAACTTATTTACAAGTCAATTCAAGTAAATTCATTTATTGTAAAGGTCAATTCAACTCTATTGGAATAACTTCAAGGTCAATTAAAACATATTAAAAATATTTTGAGGTCAAATATAGTGTAGTTACATTATTTCGAGGTCAAATATAGTGTAGTTAAATTATTTCGACGTCAATTTGAATGAATTTGAATTATTTCAGTAATAAAGTACAGGAAGCCGAGAAAAGGGCACAAGTGCAACCTTTTCTGGAGCTTTAAATTTAAGGAACCTTACTTCGAGTCTTTAAGGCGCCATTGTGTGAATCTCGGCTGTCGTGCCTTCCGGGTAGCAGGAGACACACATGCACATACGCATGCAATCTCTCCCCCGCATTAAGTGTCTACACTGGCGTAGCCAGTATGTAAATTTTTATTCATGTATGCATTTTTTTATCTTTACATTTATTCCCTCAATTTAATATTTTTAAAGAAAAATGATGAAAATTAACTTTCTGATTTTTGTTTAAAAAGTATAATGAACTTGGTAAAATATTAAATTATTTTGAAGGGCGGACCTTAAAAAGGGTGGAGAAATAAGTTAAGACATATTCTGACTGTGGAAAGATGATATAATTTAGTTTATTTTTTTGCCCCTGGAAAAGGGGTTCGAAATTCTAAGGTCTTTTTTTGTATATCAGTTCAAATTTCCAAATGGATTTTTGGTCCAAATTAATAGAAATAATGTTACTCACATCTTTTAATTTTTGAAAAATCATTTTTTTCACAATCTCGAGACGGATGTTGCCCACACTTCCTCCTTTCTACTTACGCCGAACCCCTTTTCCAGGGGCCCAAAATTTGTGAGGCATTTTAAAATATAGATTTAAAATGCCCAAAACTAGGAAGTGTGATTTTTTCAGATCCTGGAGAAGGGATTCGTCAGGAGCCGGGTAAGGAAGTGTGGTCCTCACCCCCTCCTAGCACTCACGCTGAACCCCTTTTCCAGGGGCCAAAAAGAAACACGACTTGGGAATTTTAAAACAGAGACTGTGGAATCGTGGGAGGATTTAGTTGATTTTTTGGGTCCTGAAAAAGGGGTTAGGAATTCTGGGGTTCCTTTTGCATCCTAGCTAAAAGATCCTAGTTTAATTGTTTTCTTTAAATTAATTTTTTCCACAATCTCAAGAGGAAAGTGGCCCACACTTCTTCCTTCCTGCTCACGCCGAACCCCTTTTCCATGGGCTTGGACAAAAACCTCGCATTTTTTGCAAGGCATCTTAAAGTAGAGATTTAAAATGCCCAAAATTAGAAAGAGTGCTTTTTCAGACCCTAGGAAAGGGATTCGTCATGAGCCGGGGAAGGAAGTATGGCCCTCACCCCCTCCCGCCACTCACGCCGAACCCATTTTCCAGGGGCCCAAAAAAACACGGTTTGGGAATTTTAAAGCAGAGGCTGTGGAAAGGTGGGAGGATGTAGTTGATTTTTTGGGTCCTGAAAAAGGGGTTAGGAATTATGGGTGTTCCTTTTGCATCCTAGTTAAAAGAGCCTAGTTTAATATTTTTCTTTAAATTAGTTTTTTACACAAACTCAAGAGGGAAGTGGCCCACACTTCTTCCTTCCTGCTCACGCCGAACCCCTTTTCCATGGGCTCAGACAAAAGCCTCGCATTTTTTGTGAGGCATTTCAAAGTCGAGATTTGAAATGCCCAAAACTAGGGAGCGTGATTTTTTGGGCCCCTGGAAAAGGGATTCGTCATGAGCTGGGGAAAAAAGTGTGGTCCTCACCCCCTCCCAGCACTCACGCCGAACCCCTTTTCCAGGGGCCTAAAAAAACACGGTTTGGGAATTTTAAAGCAGAGACTGTGGAAAGGTGGGAGGATTTAATTTATTTTTGGCCCCTGGAAAAGGGGTTCCTTTTGCATCCTAGTTAAAAGTTCCAAAAGGATTTTTAGCCCAAATTAATAGAAATGAATTTATTCACATTTCTTCATTTTTATAAATATTAATTTTTTCCACAATCTCAGGCCGAACCCCTTTTCCAGAAGCTCAAAAAAAACCCTTGCATTTTTTATTGGGCATTCTACAGCAGAGTGTAAAATGCCCAAAACGAGAACGTGTGATTTTTTTTGACCCTGGAAAAGGGATTCGGCATGAGTCGGATTTTTGTAACCAAAAATCTAAAATGGCTTCCTTTTCATTTTTGTGAAAAATATTAATTTTAGAAACAAGTTTTAGGTACAGAAAATATGTCTTTCGATGATATCTTCAACTTTTATATACAAAATTTTGGTCTCAGAGCAATACTTTTTGAAGTTTTTTTGCAAAAAGAAAAACTTTTTTCTTTAAATTGTTAATAACTTGATTTCTGTTCATCTAAGCTAAAAATTCTTTTAGTGAGCTTTTACTAGGATTAAAAAAAAATCTTAAGTCAAATATCAAGCGCAAAATTTGTTGTGTTTCAGTAGAAAATTAATTTTTTCAACTAAAAATTGAACTAATCCATTTTTGGCTGAAAATTGATCGCTTTCAGTGGAAAATTCCACTATGAAAATTTTCATTGAGAATTTATCTTTTTTAACTTGGTTGAAAATTCAACCATTTTTTTAAACTTTTATTTTGTCCTTGGTTCAAAGTCGAACTACTTTGTTGAACAATTATTTTATCAGTTAAAGATCTATCTCTTTGGTTGAAGAATACTTTTTTTCTATTTAAAAATTAACTCTTTTAACTGAAAATTGAACTATTTCATAATTATTAAAAATTGATCCCTTTTAGCTGAAAATTTAATTAATTTGCTAAAAATTCGTTTTTTGTTGAAAATAAATTTTTTGAACTGAAAATTTAACTTCTGCATTTTTGGTAAACAATTGACACTTTGTAGTTTGAAATTTAAATATTTGAATTAAAAATCCAACTAATTTGTTGACAATTTCTCTTTTTGAATTAAAAATTCTATTTCTGGTGTAGAAAATCCAACTATTTCGTTGAAAATTAAATTTTTGCCTGTAAATTAATATATTCAGGTTGACAGCTTTTGATTCAAAACTAAAATCTTCGTTTGGTTGAAATATTAATTTTTATATTTCCGTTGAGAGTTAATCAATTTTCCTCTTCGGTTAAAAAATTCAACGATTTTAGTTAAAAATTCAACCATTTCGGAAAAAATTCAACAGTCTAATTGAAATTTTATTTAATTTTTGACTGAGAAATCTTGCATTGTTAAATTCAACTGTTTTTTATTTGAAATAAAAATTTTTTTTGTCGAAATATCAACTATTACATTTTTCATCGAAAATTAATTTTTTGGTTAAAAATTGATCTATTCCACTTTTGGTTTAAAACTTCAATTTTTTATTAAAAAATATAATTACCTGGTTGAAATATATCTTTTTAGTTAAAAATTGTTATTTTTCCATTTTTATTTCTCTTTGGTGGAAAATTTGTTTATAATGTTGAGAATTCGTCATTTAATTTTTTTTTTTTTTTTTGGTTGAAGATGAATAATTTTAGTGTAAAATTCATCAATTTCGTAGAAAATTGATCATTTTGGTTAAACAATTCATTTACCAATTTGAATGTTGAAAATGAATGTAATTATCTTGAAAATTCATTCTTGTTTCGTTAAAAATGTAACTTCTTGAACATTTATTTTTTTGGTTAAAGAGTCAAATTTTTTGATGAAAATTCGTCTTTTTGGTTAAATTCAACTGTTTCTTATTTCAAATCAAAATCTTTTTTGGTTGAAATATCACCTGTTGCAAGTTTTGTTGAGAATTCATTTGTTTAATAAAACATCAATTATTTTGCTCAAAGCTGAAATAATTTGTAAATAAATTATTTCTTTCTGGTTGAAGATTCACAATTTTAGTTGAAAATTCAATTACTTGTTTGAAAATTTACTTTTCTCTTGAAATTTCACATTTTCGGGTTAAAATCTTAACTGCTTTCTAGAAAATTATACTATTTGGTTAAAAATTAAATTATGTATTTGAAATTTCAACTATCTGATAAAAAATTAACTTTTTTGTTAAATATTCATATTTTCTTTTAAAATTCAACAATTTGCTTAAAAAGTCATATATTTTGTTGAAAATTCCTCTTTTTTGGTTAAAAAAATAATAATAGAACGATAAATCAATCTTCTTGGTGAAAAATTCAATTTTTCGGATAAATATTCAACTACTTGGATGAAAGTTGGACTACTTTTTTAAATCTGTTTGATTGAGGATTCAACTTTTTGTTAAGTAGTTTTTTTATGTTCAATTCAACTGTTTGAAAATTTGTTCTTTTTTTGTTGAAAATTGATTTTATAAACGGAAAGTTTAGGAATTCCATTTTTAATTCAAAATTTTTTTTCATACGAAACATCAAATATGTGGAGGAAAATTCATGTATTTTGTTTAAAATTCGTCTGTTTGAAAATTCGTTGAAAATTAATATTCTTGGATAAAAATTCATATTTATATGTTAAAAATTCAGATACTGCATTCAAAATTCAACTATTTTGTATAAGTCATATTTTTCGGTCTAAAATTCAACTGGTTTGGTTAAAATCTTTCTCGGTTGAAAATGCATCTTTGTAGGTTGTAAATTCAACTATTTTGTTAAAAATTTAAGTAATTTTTTGAAAATGCAACAGTTTTGTTAACGTCATATTTTTTGGTATAAAATTCAACTTTTTTGGTTAAAATCTTTCTTGGTTGAAAATGCATCTTTTTGGGTTGAAAATTCAACTATTTGTTAAAAATTAAATTATTTTGTTAAAATACATATCATTTTTTGAAAATTCAACTATTTTGTTACCGTCAACATTTAGGTCTAAAATTAGACTGTTTGCTTTGAAATCTTCCTCGATTGAAACTGCATCTTTGTAGGTTGAAAATTTAAATATTTGGTTAAAAATTGAACATATTTTTTCATATTTTCATATTTTTTGGTCTAAAATTCAACTGTTTTGTTGAAATCTTTCTCGGTTTAAAATGCATTGGTGTAGGTTAAAAATAAACTATTTCGTGAAAATCGTTCTTGGTTTGAAATGCATCTTTTTAGGTTGAAAATGCAGCTAATTCTTTAAAAATTAGGGTAATTTTTTGAAAATTCAACTTTTTTCTTACCCACAACTTTTTTGGTCTAAAATTCAACTGTTTTGGTTGAAATCTTTCTCGGTCGAAAATGCATCTTTGTAGGTTGAAAATTCAACTATTCGGATAAAAATTGAACTATTTTGTTAAAAATTTAAATAGTTTTTCGAAAATCCAGCTATTTGTTAATGACGTTTTTTTGGTCTAAAATTCAAATGTTTTTTTGAAATCATTCTCGGTTGAAAATGCACCTTTTTAGGTGGAAAATTCAACTATTTTGTTAAAAATGTAAGCAATTTTTTGAAAATTCAACTGTTTTGGTTGAAATCTTTCTCTGTTGAAAATGCATCTTTTTAGATTGTAAATTGAACTATTTGGTTGAAAATTCAACTATTATATTGAAAATTTAGATAATTTTTCGAAAATTCAACTATTTTGTTACCGTAATATTTTTTGGCATAAAATTGAACTGTTTTGGTTTAAATTTTTCTTGGTTGGAAATGAATCTTTGCAGGTTGAAAATTAAACTAATTTGTTAAAAATGTAAGTATTTTTTTGAAAATTCAACTGTTTTGTAACCTTCATCTTTTGTGGTCTAAAATTCAACTGTTTTGGTTGCAATCTTTCTCGGTTGAAAATGCATCTTTCTAGGTGAAAAATTTAACCATTCTGTTAAAAGTTTAAAGAATTTTTTGAAAATTCAACTGTTTTGTTAAAAATTCAAATAATTTTTGGGAAATTCAACTATTTTGTTAACGCTTTTTTTTTTGGTCTATAAATCAACATTTTTCGTTGGCATCTTTCTTGATTGAAAATCCATCTTTGTAGGTTGAAAATTCAACTATTTGATTCAAAATTCAACTATTTTGTCAATATTTTAATTAATTTTTGGAAAATTCAACTATTTTGTTAACGTCATATTTTTTGGTATAAAATTCAACTTTTTAGGTTGATATCTTTCTTGGTTGCAAACGTATCTTCCTAGGTGGGAAATTCAACTATTTGGTTAAAAATTCAACTACTTTGTTAAAAATTTAAATAATTTTTCGAAAATTCAACTATTTTGTTAACGTCATCTTTTTCGGTCTAAAATTCACCTATTTTGTTTGAATTCTTTCCTGATTGAAAATGCATCTTTGTAGGTTGAAAATTCAACTATTTGGTTAAAAATCCAACTATTTTGTTAAAAATTTAACTATTTTGTTAAAAATTCAAATAATTTCTTGAAAATTCAATTATTTCGTTAACGTCATCTTTTTCGGTCTAAAATTCACCGGTTCTGATTGAAATCTTTCTTGATTAAAAATCAATCTTTGTAGGTTGAAAATTCAACTATTTGGTTAAAAATGCAACTATTTTGTTAAAAATTCAAATAATTCTTTGAAAATTAAACTTTTTTGTCAAAGTCATATTTTTTGGTCTGATTGAAATCGTTTTTGGTTGAAAATGCATCTTTGTAGGTTGAAAATTCAACTATTTTGTTAAAAATTCGTCCTTCATCAACGAATATGGCCGTCGGGGGGGGGTGAAGGGGGGGGGCGGTAACAAAAACCAAAATAGCGTGAAGTATTTTTTGAAAGGCCCCTCATACATACGCCAATGGAATTCACCCTGTGGCACGCGTCCACCCTATTCAGGATACAGTTCGGTCGTTAGGACCTGCATCCGCTTTCTGATAGCACACGTGTCCAACAAGATGCCATAAGAGTTATAGGGTTCGTCTCTACCATGACGTGGAGGAAAACAAGGAGCAAATTTAGTACGCTCTTATTGGGAAAGAGAGCCAGAGAAATTGACAAAAAACACTTTTTCCGCCATCATCTTGGATACTAATCAGCCCTCGTGGAGAGCTTCACTAAGTGAATGAAATTAGAGCAGAGTACGGATCTTAATATAGGATTATCAGTCAATTTGCCTTTTTTTGTGTCATCTATGATAGGATGACTTTGTAAAGCTCTTCGCCTCGGGTGATTGCTAGAGAGATTGATCAGCGATTTGGGTCCAAGCGGTGTTGCAGTGGAATTTTTTTTTGTCGAAACAAAAGAAGATGCAATAAAGTTGACATGGTAACCATACCCAACGGGGTGGGTAGACCTTACCACGTGAAGGTAATTTTTTTTGCAAGACAAGAATATTATTTTTACTTTTTACTTTGCGATCTAGAATATATTTGAAAAAAAAGTTGAATTTTTAATGCAAAAAGATGAATTTTTTATAAGGCAATGGAATTTTCAACAAAAAAGTTCATTTTCAACCAAGAAGGATGAGTTTTAGAACAGAAAAGGTATTAAAAAGATATTAGACCAAAAAGGACAAATTTTCAACAAAATATTTGAATTTTCAATTTGAAAAGTTCAGTCTTTAAAAAAAAATGGTACAGGTAGGTAAATTTTCAGTTTAAAAATTACTTTCAAACTCAAAAAACCCAATTTTAAACAAAAAAAGGCGATTTTTCAACAAAATAGTTCAATGCTAATCCAAATAGATGCATTTTTCACCAAAAAAATTAATTTTTTATCCAAAAAGACAACTTTTTAACAAAAAGGAATTAATTTTTAACCAAAAGTTGCATTAACCATGAAAGATGAATTTTTGATCCAAAATGATAAATTTTTAAGACAAAAGTTAAATTTTTGACCGAAAAAAATGACTTATACAAAATTATTGAATTTTCAACAAACAACTCATCAAATTCTGAACAAAATTCAACCAATAATGGAATTTCAGATTTCTCAAACTACAAAATAAATTTTTAACAAAAGAAAACGATTTTATAAAAAATAAGGTAATTTTTAAACCATGCAAATCAATTTTCAATCTAAAAAGTTAATTTTTAACGACGTAGATCAACTTTCAACAAAGCAGTTTCACAAAAAAGTGGAATTTTGAACAAAATAATTGAAATTAAACCAAAATAAACAGAATTTGAAAAAAAAACTATTTTTAACAAAATAGTTAAATCCTCTACCAAATAGATGAATTTAAAAAAAAAAGAATAATTTTTTTTACCAAGAATAAAAATTTTTAACAAAATATTTAAGATTTCAAGCTACAAATTCATATTTTTTAGAAAACAGTTGATTTTTAAACCGAAAAAGAAGATCTTTTAATAAGAAAGTTAATTTTCAATCTGGAAAGATGAATTTTCAACGAAACCGTTGAATTTTTCACTAAAACGGATACATTTTTTGTCCAAAAATGTTTTTTCTAAATTTTCAAAGAAAAAAATGAATTTTTAACCAAAGAGAACGAATTTTCAACGAAGTAGTTAAATTTTGCACCAAAACAAGAAATGTGTAATCTGAAAAATTAATTTTTAACAAAGTGGTTCAGCTTTCAACCCAGTAGTTGACTTTTTAACTAAATAGTTGCAATTTCAACAGAATATTTAAATTTTTAACGAAATATTAAATTTTGTATTCTAGCAAGATAAAAAAATTAACTTTTATCACAAAAAAAAATAAATTTGCAAAATAATAGTACAAAAAATTGCAAATGTTTAAATAAATAGTTTAATTTTTTGCCATATAGTTTAATTTTTTACCAAAGTAGTTGAATTTTCAACCAAAAGTGAATTTTTAACAAACCAAAAATGGAATTGTTACATTTTCAGATAAATAAATGATTTTTTTTATCAATGAGGTATTTTTCTGCAAAAAAGATAAATTATCAACAAAATACAGAAATTTTCAACCAAATACTTGAATTTTCATCAAAAAAAGATTAATTTCAATTTAACAATGATAAATTTTTAACTGAAAATATAATCGTTAAATTTTCTACCAACGAGATGAATTTTTATCTAAAATGATGAATCTTCGCAAAAAAATCAATTAAAAAAAATATTTCAACATTTAACCAAAACGTTGTATTTTTACCCGAAAAATTTTTTTTTGACCAAAATGATATTTTTCTACAAAAAGAAGGTGAATTATCAACCAACTACATTTTTAACTGTAAAAGATGAATTTTATACTGAAAATAATAAAATTTGAGTCAAAAATAGAATAGTTGAATTTTCAGTTAAAAAATTGTTTTTGAACTAAAAATAAAAAACGATTTTTCAAAAAAATTGTTAAAATTTTGACCAAATAGTATCGAATAATCAATGTTCAATTTTGACTAAAAAAGATAACTTTTTACCAAAATAGTTGTATTTTGAACAAAATAATTAAATTTTTAACCACATAGTAGAATTTATATCCAAACGAGATCAATTCCGAACCAACAATATAAGGATAGGCTTCTGAAGAAAAAAAAAACTTTTAACTAAGAGTAGTTTCAATTTCAGTTTAAATTAAAGCGAAAAAAAAACGAGACAAATAAGAAATTTGTTGAAAACAGGAAAAAAAATCTTTCAATTACATCAGTGTTCACAAAAGAAAAAAAAATAATTTTAGATTGAAAAAGAAGAAAGGAAATTGAAAATTAAATAAAACTTTACTTAATGACAAGAATATTCTTTGTTATCTATATTGTAAAATGTACAATGTATTTATTCATTTTTAATATTATTTATTACCCCAGAAAATGATATTTTTTAAACACAAATATATTTTAGAGAAAATTTCAGAAGTATCAAATAGTTTAAACTAGTTTAAGTTAGTTTATCAAATAGTTTATTATTTATTTTCATTTTTGTTAGCTAACAATTATTTATATAGTATGTAGAGTATAACATTATTTGTTCTCTTTCACGTTCGATACGCGTGAAGGAGAATAAATTTTAGATTGAAAAAGAAAGAAGAAAATTAAAAATTAAATAAAACTGTACTTCATGACAAGAATATACTTTTTTCTTTGCAATCTAAAATGTACAATGTATTTATTCATTTTTTTTATTATTTAATACCTCATAAAATATTTTTTAAACACAAATATATTTTAGAGAAAATATTAAAAGTATCAAATAGTTTAGACTAGTTAAAATTAGTTTATCAAATAATTTATTATTCATTTTCATTTTTGTTAGCTGACAATTTGTATAGTAGGTAGATTATGCAATTATTTTTCCTCTTTCATGTTCAACCCGTGGAGAAATTGCCCAATTTGATCCCGATTCCCGACGTGGCCCCGATTGGGTTATCTCAATGTGGCCCCGATCATGACTCCGGATGTGGTCCTGATCGGGCCCAGATCGGGCTACCCTCTGTAAATCAGAGTTGAGTTAAAAATGAGAAATAATTAAATTTAATATTATTCCCTATACTAATGAGCGAATATTCAACTAATTTTCAGTTCAGTGATTGACTTTAAGTTGAATTAGTTAAATTTAACTTCTCGTATGCAAAGAATATGAAAAACGACAAAAAACTAAAAAAAATTTCATTTCATAGGAACAAAATGTCTAAAAATGTATGTTTAGGGACGCATTGAATTAGTTAATAAATATAAAATTATCAAGTTAGTAATAATTATTGTAGGTTTTTTTTTAAATGTTTAGAGTTTATACTTATTTAGATTTGAATTCGCCGCGCTAGTCTCGAATGTATTCGATTAGTCTTCCATTCGATTATTTGGCAACGAACTGACGGAAGGAAGACAACTTTGTAAAAGTGACGATCAGTAAACAGATGAACCGGTAACGGCATGTGGATAAATCGCTTTGAATAATTCTCAATTCACCTCATTAATCATTTACGCAAAGTTTTTAACCGGGGTGAGGTATTCATATAAAACTAGAATTATCCACTGTAGCTCTCTAAGATTTCCGTCAGTGAACCTCGAGAAAGCATCGACAATTTGAAGATCATTTATTGTTCGTATTTGCGTGAAAGTGTTCTATTGACTGAAAATTGGGAACCAGAATTGGGACCAATTGTACAAAAAGATCACACTCTTCTTTTTAGTATGCTATAAAGGTACGTATAGACTTAATGGTGTAACTTTTTTGTACTATAACCTCACTTTTTTATTCGTTGCTCGACGTGTTAAAAAACTTCGTTTATAACATTTATACTTGGGTTTTTTTGGTCGTTGATAGTGAAATAATATTTTTATTGATTAAAAAGAATATTTAATCGTATAGCAGAATTTAATAAAATTTTGAATTTTTTTTCAGATCCAACACAATGAATCTAAACCGTGTTCGACCATTCCAGTTAGCGGTATTTGTTAAAAGATGCCTAAAGAAAGAAAGAACTGTTGACTGTGTTACAGTTGACTGGAAGTGATTTTTTAATAATAAAAAATAAATTTTCAACAAAAAAGATGATTTTCAATACAAAAACATGAACTTTCAACAAGATAGTTGAATTATCAACCAATAAGTTGAACTTTTAACAAAGAAGAATAATTTTGTACCCATAAGGACGACTTTTTAACCAAATATATGAATTTTTAACAAGATAGTTGAATTATCGACCAAAAAGTTGAACTTTCAACAAACAAGAATAATTTACTACCCAAAAGGACGACTTTTTAACAAAATATATGAATTTTTAACAAGATAGTTGAATTATCAACCAAAAAGTTGAT
>JAABKJ010004625.1:0-24112 GCA_011634705.1 Andricus grossulariae
AGCGACACTACACATGGCCTAGCATCACTAACACCTTTGGTGCTCAAAAGTCGTGTACAGGAAGCAGAACATACGCTACTACTAAGAAAGCATGCTGACAAGCCCCTTCATGGTAAATTCTACGGCATCATACCTAGAGGAGAGCTCTCGATGGGTCTGTCCAACATGTTTCTCAAGTCTGCTGAATTGAGATCGGAGACTGAGGGATTTCTTTTTCCCTGTCAAGACGACGTTATAGACACTTTAGTTTACCGCGAGCGCATAATGAATGTACCTCTAGGTGATACCAAATGCCGAGCGTGCAAGCAAAGGAGGAAGAAAAACGGGCGAAATATCAAGCACTCAAGTTCTCATAATCGGTTTTCTTGGAGGTATGAACGCTTCATTTCGTAGTCAACTCAACAAGATTCCGGCTTGCCAGCGTCAGCCTCCTTCCATCGCTAACCGGATGCAAAAGGCTGTTCTTCTGAGATCACTTCACCTGGTCCGTCAACACTGTTCCTAATAATATTCTACAAAGATTGGTAGCTTTAAAAAAGTATCCAGTAATGAAACCTTCATCTCCAACTGTCCCGTCTGCCGCGTAAGGTAATCTGCGGCTAGAGACGTACACGTTCCAGTTTATTCGGGATTGTTTGCTTTAAGGAACCATGATCGTAGCTTCGGAAGCCTACAACTTCTCCCCTTTAATAATAGATCTTTATTAAGGTGCCAACAACATATACAAAGTATACCGAAAATATTAATGGAAGGGGCTCTTTTTTCTAACCAAAAGTTTTTACGCTCTCACGGACTATCGACATTATTTTCGAATCTTTCCAAAACTTCTGAAACATGGAAATATATTTTACAATAACCCAAAGTTTTCCTAAAATTTCTTTATATCCTCATAAATTGGAAAAATCTTCTTACAAACTCCCAGTTTCTTTGTCCACCTTTTTTTATCTCTTACAAAGTAGAACTTATCTTTAAAATTAATCTTCTTCAAAAATGACTTCGTTTAAAATTCATTGTTTTTATCAGGATTCTCCTGTTTGGTAAAATGTAGCCACTTTGTTGAAAATTTATCATTTTGGTTGAGATTCAACTTTTCTGGTAAAAATTCATCCTTTTGGGTTGAAGTCAACCGGTTAGAAACTAGTTTTTTTGTTGCGTGAAAATTAATATTTCAGACTGTGAATTTGCTGATGACAGTTTGCTAAGATACTTTAAAAAATTTCAAGAATTATTAATTACTTAAAAATTCTTGACAAACAACAAACTATCTTAGCAAAGAGTTATCGCAAAGATATTCTGAGTTGATTCCAAACAAAAAATGGAGCGTATTCATTGAAAAGCACCTAAACTATGATTTTTCATACAAAAATTGTTTCGACAATTGCCAAATACCATATATTTGAATAATTTTTAATGAAACGTAATCATTGCCCATTTCACAAAATAACTTCTGTGTATCAATTTGTTATCCACAAAAGTTAAAAAAAAGATGTAATCTTTGTTGCTGAATGAAAATATATCCATTTTTTATGAAAAAAAGAATGATTTGTTCAGAGAAACTTTTTCTGTTCCTTTGAGCGCCGCATTATGGGCAGCTTTCTTGAATTTGGTTTCCAAATCGTAGAACTTTCGATTGGAATGACCTAGAGGAATAAACTCTTTTTTCAATTGAAGATAAATCCTTAGCGAATGTAGGAAAAATATAGAGAAAGCGTTAAAAAAATGTTTTAGCCTTGTTGAAGCTAACAATTTTTCTAAAAAAATTCGTTTGTTGAATATCACGGGGGTATAAATGTTATATTTTATGTTTTACATATTTTTTTAATGAATTTTAATCATAATTTAAATACTTTAAATATATTAATCCTCAAATAAATGCATTAAATCTATCAAAGCAAATTTCATGATTAGAAGTTTTCAAAGATTTTGGGAGCCGCTGATCATAAATCCGAAGCAAAGATGTCAAATTTCAAATTAGCCAATCCAATATATTGGATCATACTTGCAATAATTAAAACGATTCCACTCAGAATTGTTACTCAGTGGTTTTCGGGTCACTGTTTCATATCCAAACTCAACATGTCCAAGTTCAGAATAACGAATCTGATATGATTTTCAGGAAAAATAAATACCCATAATACCCGAAAACCCCCTATGTAGATATTTCTAGTCAAATTGGTTTTATTTTCACAATTATGATCCGTCATATTGAATTCCTTGTTTTGAGTTTTTATATTTTAAATTCGGATTTAAAATTAGTGACCCAAGAAAAACTCGTGTATTATTTTTCAGCCAACTCAGTTTTTTCACAATTATGATCTACCATATTAGATTTTCCATTTTCAAATTAGAAATTTTTATTTCGGGTTTTAAATCAGCGACCCCAGAAAGCTTTGAACTCTCCTAATAATGAAATTCGCTTTGATAAAAACAATGCATTCCTTCAAAGATTGAAATAGTAGAATCAATCGCCTTTTTCTCAGAATCCTTAAGTTCTACGTTAATTTTCAGACCCGATTTGGACTCAGAATGCAAAAATCTGCTTAAAAACGTATTTAGAACACACCCTAGGTAGCTTTTCACGAGGAATCCAACAGTGACCTTCTATTTGAACTTGAATCTCGTCGTCGAGGTAATTTTGAGGTAATTTTGAGGTCAGCTTTGTTTTTTTTTTTAAATGGGAACCCCTATTATTGGTGCCAGAATCGAAAAGAGCGGGAAATTTTACGTTCGGGTATGTGTTTAGGTTAAGGGTTAACTTTACCTCTACAGGTCAAATCCAAGGTCACGGATGGATTCCTAGTTGAAAGTTACACCTATGTTGATTTTTTTCACTGATTCTGCGAGATTCCTACGAGGTCCTATGACAGCAATCTTTAAACATCATTTGACCTGCAAAGGTCACGTTAACCCTTAACCTAGACACATACCCGAACGTAAAATTTCCCGCTCTTTTCGATTCTGGCACAAAAAAGGGGTTTCCATTTTAAAAAACAAAGGTCACCTCAGAATGACCTTGAAAATGAGGTTTACGGTCTAATCCCAGGTCACCGTTGGATTCCTCGTTGAAAGTTACGTAAGGTATGACCTTGGCTTTTTTTAAACAAACCACAGAGATTTCTAGGGGTTTCCACACGGCTTGGCCACCCGGTATAAATGCCCATAGTATTCGATAAACGAAATTTTCTTACAAAAATTGCTAACTTCAACATAGCTTCTCAAAGTCAACAATTTTTGCGTATACTTTTTCTATATCTTTCTTATATTTGTTGAGAAATTATCTTCAATTTAAAAAAAATTGACCCTCTAGGTCGTTCCAATCAAAAGTTCACATATTTTGAGACAAGTTCAACAAAACCGTCTATGGCACGCCGTTCAGTAACAGTTTACGTTACGATTGTGTACTTTAGAAAAATGTAATATTCTGTTTCTTGTTCCAGAGTTAAGTTCACAATTCGAGAGATATCCTCATGGCGACTTGTTTCCTGGTTTCACTTCTGGTTCTTCCTCTAGCAGGGAGCATTCTCAGGGCAGGGAGCATACTTCTGCCATGTATTCTCCTTATGGCATGGGGCATCTTCCTGCCGTGTATCCTGCTCAAGGCATGGAGCATCCTCCTACCACGTATCCTGCTCATGGCATGCATTCTGTTCCTGGTATGTCTTCTTCTTCTGCCACGCCTTTTGGTCCTGGCGGGTCTTCCGTTCATGCCATGCATTCTGCTTCTCCCGAGCTATCTCTTCATGTCAGCCCCACGTCTCCTCCTGTCCAGGTCACTTATTCTAAAGTACATGGAATTAAAATTGAAGATCTTCCCAATTGGCGATTTTTTCCCATCCGCAATCAGGGACGCGTACTTGAAATGAAAAAATATACTTTTCCTCCTAATGCAGGAATTTATTGGAGAAATCAAAATAGTCTTATGGGCGCCGAGGTAACCGGAGAACACATTGTGCTTTCAGAAGTTATTAATGGTGACTGCTTTGCATTAGTGGAAAAGAAGAAAGGTCGTCATACGGATTTACGTCCACTATATATGCCTCCTGGTCCAGTCGGAGTTCGAGCAGTAATAAATACATTAAACGGCTCAGTTAGGAAAATTGAGTCAAATGAAAAAGAAGACATTCCATGTGGAAGCAAAAACCCAATCAATACGTTTTTTAAACAAGTGCACGCATCATCTTTTCCTGCCCAGCCGTCTCTAAATGTCAGGCCCATTTCTCCTGGCAAGGCCCCTCATTCTTAAGTACTTTAAATATATATTGAAGATCTTCCCAATTGGCGACTTTTT
Source organism: Andricus grossulariae (assembly GCA_011634705.1). NCBI lineage: Eukaryota > Metazoa > Arthropoda > Insecta > Hymenoptera > Cynipidae > Andricus > Andricus grossulariae. Next base: position 4,289 of record JAABKJ010004625.1, read on the forward strand.
CCCATCCATAATCGGGGCCGGGTACTTGAAATGAAATGATATATTTTTCTTCCCGGTTCAGGAATTTATTTGTGAAATAAAACGGGACTTATCGACGTCTAGCCAGTCGGACTATTAATTGTGTTATCAGAAGATAGTAATATGAACGCCTTGGCATTAGTAGAAAAACCAAAGTGTGGTCATGCTGTTTTACGCGGAGTATATATGCCTCCTGGTTCTGTCGGATATCGAGCTCGATATCTCTTTTCGTTAAATTCAACTATTTTTTATATAAAATTAAATCTGTTTTAGTCAACAATTTTAGTAGAAATTCATTGCCTTTTTGGGTTGAAAATTCTGCAATTTTCTCTCTTGACTTAAGAATCTTTCTTGTTTAAAAATTAAACCCTATCGATGTAAATTCGTCTTTAGTTTAAAAATGCATCTCTTCTTGTTGAAATTTTATCTTTTTTGATTTAAAATACAACTAGCTGGTCGAAATTTAAACAAATTTTTTATACATTCATTTCTTTCGTGGAAGATTCATCATTTTATTTGAAAATGCATCTCTTCGATTGAAAATTTAACTATTTTGTAAAAAAAATTTCTTTTTGTAGTGGAAAATTAATTTTTTTATCTGAAAATTTAACTATTCTATTCTTGCGTGAAAATGTATGTGTTACTAATTTGTGTACCTCTGTCCAAGACTGCTTATTTAAAAATTGCAGAATGAAGTACAAATTTCATTCTTTATTATTCTTTAATTTTAATTCCCCTTCCGAAATGAATACGAACAACTGTTCTTCAGATACTTGAAGAAATTTCCTTTTTACCTTTTCACATTCTCATCATGTAGGATTGAGAAAGTATTAGAATTCTCCGAAGTTTGACATCACACAATAACTCTCGAAAAAATGAGCAGATCAAATCAAACTTTGTCACAATTTTTTCAGGTCATAAAAGAAAAAACGAGTTCCTTAACCAGCATTGTTTGACCTACAATTTTTGTTCTAACCATTTTTCGCTAGGACCCGCTTTTTATGTTTTATGCATCGAAAATGAATGAGTAAAAAATTCTGGTTTTAATTCAAACGACGACACACAAGTCAACAAGTTTAGAAGAAGGATTGTAGATTTTATAAAGACATACAATTCTTCCCTGAACCATTTTTTGATAAGACTTGATATTTTAGTCCTGTTTTCGAAAATGCTATAAAAAAAATCGAAAATTCAAATTTTGAGCCAATTACGAGAAAAAGTTTTCAAGAGAAAATATCTTTTAAGAAGCTCTACAAAATTTCTTTCAACTATTTTTTGACAGAATTCCTTGTTTTTAATTTATTCTTCGAAATTGATGTGCAAAAATAAAAAATTTCGATATTACGCCGAAAGACGCGAGATATGTGAAAAGTCCAAAAGAAGACTTGTAGGATTCTTTGTTTTATCCATTACAAATAATATGAAAACGAAAATCCTATTTTTAGCATAACAACGCGAGATAGAGAAGAATGTCTAAAGAAAGGATTGTAGCTTTTTATTGAAAGATAATTCAGAAAATAAATGTACATTTACAAATGTTTCGGAAAAATCGATCAGGATGAGAATGTGTACCTCAAGGCCTACAGAGCTTTGAGCAATTCAATCTTCAACTACACTTGATTAAGTAGAAAAGTCAGAATATGAAGATGCATACAAATGCTGGGATCTAACGGAGATGTTTTAAATAAATTTTCATTCAAGCATTTCAAGTGCAAAGAATAAGTAACCGAGTAAGAAGCGCGAGGTAACCTATTATCGAGCGCGAGATTCGATAGGCGTGCACCCTGGGCGTGCTCAAACTTGTGCACGAAGCGAGCCGTCGTATCGCGTGTTTTTTGGCCTCCGAACTATTCCAAACGACCGTCTGCTTGCTGAATTTAGACAATGGTCAGCTTTACACCGACGAGCGGAAGGTTAGTTTCACACGCGTAGAACGATTGGGGGGAGAGAAACGTTCACCTCGGAAAGCGCGTGAAAGAAGGACTGCCAACTCATAAAATTCAGATATTCCAGCTGATCGAAACTGTCAGTAACTGTGCATCATTACCTTTGATGACCTGCGTTACCGACAGTTTCCATCAGCTGGAATACCTGAATTTTGTAAGTTGGCAACCCTCCTTTCACGCGCTCTCTGAGGCGAAACTTGCTCTCCCACCAGCAGTTCTACGCGCTTGAAACTAATCATACGCTCGTCGGTGAAAAGCCGACCAATGTCGCTTGCGAATTTCTTCGCTTGGACATCTTTGCTCGACTCGACATATTTACAACTTGAGACTTTACGTACAGCACATGCGGAGTTTTCATTTTGTAACAAGAAGCGTGCTCGACCACTTTTGCCAGACAAAACATCCGCAAAGTGCTTTTCGTATATTCTCCCTTGTATTTCGTTACTTATTTGACTTCTCTTATAAATTTCAGGGACCGCGAAGTACTTTCCATATATTTTTCCGCACCGATTAACTTCACCTTCAACTAAAATCTTACATTATTCAGAGATATCGTCTTATGAATTTAACATAATCTAACATTTTTTTTTCGAGTTGGATCGGGTGCAAATTGTGATTCGTTTGAAATATTTCTTGTTTCAGATTAGAATAAACATTTTGGTGCAAGAATTTCTTGTTCCAAGTCAGAATCCTAATTCTTTTCAAAAATCGCACGTTCCAATTAAAAATCCTGTTTCTTTTAGAAAATTCCCTGTTCCAGATCTGAATCATTATTTTTATTTTATTTTTTTTTGAACAAGCTACTGTTCCAAATCAGAATTATAATTCTGCTCGAAAATGGTGTCTCACAATTCAGAATTATATACCTATTTGGGAAAATGCCACGTACCAAGTCAGAATCATCTGGAGTAGATCTTTTGGAAAATTTCTTATTACAGATCTGATTTATAATCTTCTTTTTTAAATTCTCTGTTTCAAGTCAGAATCTTAATTCTTCTTGAAAATGTCCTGTTCTAAATCAGAATGATCCTTCTTTTCAAAAAACCTCCGTTCAGAGATGAAATTATCGTAAATCATTACAAAGATTCCTTGTTCCAGATCTGAATTATAATTGGTTTTCAAAAATTCCTCGGTCTAAACCAAAATCAGAATTATTTTAGAAAGTTCCAACGCAGAATCATAAATCTTTTAGAAAATGCATTGTTTTTAGTCAAAATTGTAGATCTTTTAGAATATTCCTTATACCGATTTTCTCCTTTTGTTAAAGAAGTCTTAGTAAATTTTTCAAAACATTTTGAGAGTTAAAGGAAAGGTTTTTTAATTTTTTTGGTATTTTGAATGTTATACAGGAATGAATATTATTATTACTGATTGACCTTTGGGATGCCTGAAAAATCCCGGAAAACAAAATTCTTCACAATGTAAAACTTCCGAATTGGGAAATTCTCAAATAATGAGATTCCTGAATAATGAAATTTCCAAATAATGAAATTCCCGAATTATAAAATTCCCAAATATAAACAATTGAGAAAATTGTTATAAATAAAAAATTAATGGTAATATAATTATTATTCTAATAATTCAAATAATTTTATCAATAAAAAAATCTTAATTGTTTCAATTCGAGAATTCTATAATTTGGGAATTTTTTAATTCGGATATTTTATAATTTAAATATTTTATAATTCAGCAATTTTCTGTCTGGAATTTTATTTTTCGAGAATTTTCAAATTCGGTAACATTAAAAACTGTTCGAATTTTCATTATTCGGGAATTTTCAAATTCGGTAATATTACAAACTGTTGGGGATTTCATTATTTGAGAATTTTGCAATTCGGTAATATTATAAACCGATCAGGAATATTCTTATTCGGGAATTTTCCAATTCGAGAATTTTATTTTTCAGGATTTTTAAGTAGTCTCTGACGTTTGGATAAATGAAAATTCTGTAATACAATTACTTTTCTGTTATAAGAAATTTAAGTTAAGTTAGTTTAAATGTCTTTTTGTTCCCGTTATGTTGCCAATAAATAATGATTTACAGTAGATAATCTTAGTTTACCGGAAAACTGATAAAAAATGTTAACTACTTTTGTTAGTATAACGATTCAGCAAGGATATTATACTTTCTGACGAAGTTTCATTGAAATTTTATAATTAATTAATGTGTGAGAGCAAAAGATTAATTTTTAAACTGAATATGTTGCTTTATAAATTTACAAGAATTATTATTTATTTAAACAATTTTGATTAAAAAATTATGGTTTTGGCTATTTCTCTACGAATAGGCTCAATTTTTATAGAATTAAGTAAGAATATCTTTCCAGTGACTTTTTGCTATAGTGCTCTGCAAGTTTCAAAGAATGAATCATTATTTAAACAATTTTGATAAACAAATCAAGAGTTTGGGTATTTTTGAAAGAATAGGCTCATTTCGTATACAGAATCAATAACAAATGTTTTCCAAATAACTCTTTCCTATGTATGGTACTTTGAAAATTTACAATAATTATTAATTATTTAAACAATGTTTATCAACATATCCAGAACCTGGCTATTTTTTAAGAAATAGGCACACTTTTTTCACGGAGTCAACTAAGTATGTCTTTCCGCAGATTCTTTTTCTAGGTTGCTTCACAAATTCAGATTTTGGGTATTTTCAATGAATAGGCTAAATTTTTTTACAGAATTAACTAAGAATATCATTCCGATTTTAGATTTGCACAATTATTTTTTTCTGCATCGTGAGAGGGTAGTCATGCGAAGCCGTGTACAAAAAAAAATTATTGAAGTAAAAATTAATTCCAAAATTTAACGAATTCGTTGAAAATTCAAATATATTTAATTTTATGTAATGTAGAATTATCTCATACAATCCTAAGTAATTTTAGGTAATCTTATTTCTTCTCAATTTATTGTCAAAGTTCCTTGCTGTTTCATTTTTTGTGCGTGAAAATTGACTTTATTGTAAAAAAGCGTTTAACTTGATAATTGTATGCTATATAAATAAGACTACACGCAATCATGAAACTTCCAGCAAATATGATGTGATAATAATCACCGAAATGTTTACTGACACCAAAGTAATAAATGATATTTGTTCTAATAGCCTAATAACCTATTTACAAAACGTGGCAGTTCCGCAGCAAAAATTTCCACGGTGCAAATAGAGTCATAGTATTCTGATAATGATTAGTATACACAGCAGTACAAATATTCCAAAATTCTCAGTAAAAATTCAGGAAATCTATTCAATACCAAGAGAAAAAAATGAAGATCGCCTGCTACATTCTGATTCTTACATTTGCGGTTCATCTGGATTTTGTTGGTAAGTTTAATTAGACTGACGGTGCTAATAATTTTTATACTTACATCCACTTTCTGAGGCTTGTGACTTTTGTCCTACGATGTCTTCAACCTTCTTCAAGTTGTTTGAAATAGCATTTTTCAATTGTTAAATATAAAAAAGCACTGGCTTATGGTGAAATCTAATCGTTTTCTTATCAAGTTTGTTGCCACATAAAAAATATTGGTGTATAACTTCATGTTTCAATGTCAATTCTTCTATCGTTTGTTCAAGAGGAGACCCACATGTTTTCAATGTTTCCTAACTACGTTGTAATCTTTCCGTTTGGTGACTAACCTCCCTTTATTTGATGCAAAATAAAAGTTTTTTACATTTTGTGTACTACGGTTGTATTAGGGTTGAGTACTAGGGTTTTCGAAAAAAATGAAAATGGAATTACTTGTTATTACCTTTCATAAATTAAAGTTTATTCGTCTTCTAAGTGATATTTAGGAAATAATTTTCAACCAATAACTTACAATTTTAACCGACCTCATCCCCTTGTATTAGGCCCGGAAAATTCCCAAAAAAATTTAAAAAATAGCAGTTTTTAATTTGATTTAGACTTCATAGTTTCGAAACATCCTCTCATTTTGTAGTATCAACAATTAATAAGGATCGTTACGGAATATTTTATAAATACACCAAACTCTCGGTTTCAATCCCCCCGGTCTTCGCCTTCCTAGAACTTCTGTCTCAGGCGAGAGAACGGTTGCGACGTTTGGTGTAGTAAATTATGGCCAAGGGGAGCTCTCAGAAGATTTTAGCCTAGAAGTTTATGATAACGCACCCAAATTCAAAATTACATATTCTGATATAGTAGATCCAATATGGCGATTGAAATTTAGAAATTTTTGTTCAGATTTCATAAAAATTTATGCGACGGGTTTTCAAGATCTCTGATTATAATTCGAAACTCAAAATCACAAAATCCAATATCGCTGATCCAATATGGCGGTTGATATATCATGCTCAAATTTTTTGCACTACGTTAATTTAGGATTGAATATTTAAAAATATTAATTTTCACATATTCTAATTGTTCAGACAAATTCCGTGCGACTTGAGTGTTTTTCGCAGTTTCCGTTTAAGAATTTGAGGTCAAAATTGCAAAATTGAATTTTGAGGATACGGTATCGCGGTTGATGATTGAAACTTTTGGTTCAAATTTTGTATCTAGTTATTTGTAGATTGCTGATTTTGAATTGGATGCAAAAATTACATTGTTTAGTAAGGCGTTCATGAAACTTTCTATCAAGGAGCTCACGCAGTAGGAGAAAAAATAATTTTCGAAAGTAAAAATATTAGGGAAATAACTGGTGAATCAACTAACAGGTGTTGCGACAATTTCAGGAAGTAATTAAGATATTCGTGATTCAGTTTATAAGTGCAACAAGAAAAGGAGCAATATATCTACAGAGTCGATTAAAAGTTGACAAAATTTAACTAGACTTATACAAAATTGGATTAGTAAGCTTATAGGTAACTAATGACAATAATCTTGCCCCGCGAACAATATGAATTAATAAATTTTACTGTCGGGGACAACTAAAATTTCACAAACTGTGATTAGATGCAGAGACAACATTGATTAGTAAGCTCATAGGTAAATGCTGACAAGAATCTTGCTCTACTAACAATTTGTTATAGGGCATAGACAATGACTTTGACTTTCAGAGCCAACTAAAATTTGGTTGGCACTTTCGAGGGACGGGTTAGTAAAATGCCAGAGGTTTCACACGAATTGAGTATGGTTGAACATACCGGGCGGGTTTGTTAGACATTAAGAGTCAAATTGGATTCATCCTCCTCTGGATGATCCTCAGCTTGGCTCGGTGTCAGTTCCTCGAGGAGAGAGGAAAGTTGCAACCACGTTTCAAAATTTACAATTCGCGACAACAGCACTGACTTACAAGGAAAGTACCCGGGGTACACCTCACCGGTTTTCTTCATTCTGTAACATCTTATAAATTGATGAGTCGGTAGATTTAATGGCAGAGCTAATTCTTTCATCAGATTGAGTGAAGATCCAGAATCTACTAGTAATCTATATTTATTCCATGTGCTCTTCCTCTTTGTATGCATCGCAATTGTCCAGATATTGCTGATGCTCGGCCATTTGTTCGCATTCTATCTATTCTTGAATCTCCTCTTGCATAGAATATTTTCGTTCGGTGTTTTAAATGATAACGGAGTTGTATTTGCCTTAGGCCTAGGAATAGATGTTGACATTTGTGGTCGTAGAAATTGGGGTATAGTTTTATTCATGATTGGTTTCATTATTTAATTTATGTTTTTATCTTTAATCCGCATTTCCGCATCCAATGCTTCTCGCAAAGCTTCATTCAGATTTTGTGGTTTTATCGGCCTGATATTTCGTAGCGTCAGTTCATAATATACTTTTTAATTGCAGCTTTTTCCTTCATTTTCAATGCAATTTTTATTTCTATTCCTAAACTATCCGATTGTTATGAATAAGTTATTTCATTTTAGATGACCATAAAGCGTTGACTGTCAATTTATGCATTTTCAAATCCTTGTCGCACATTTTTCTATTTTGTTCTACCTGATTGTACTGAAGTGGTTATACGGAGATTTGATTTTAAAACTGTATCCAAACACTCATAATTGTTTATTTGTATGTGTCTAATTGCTCTTTTTGCATCGGCTATCATTTTTTCAGTCAAAATGGAATCTAAGAGTAAGTTTGGGCTATGACATTGATGTCGTGCTCGTTTTATATATTTGATAAAATCACTAACTCCTACATCATCGCTTCCATTTAATCACGAGGGGCTACTCACTAAGAAATTTCAGATTGCTGCTTGGGAGACATTAAGAGAATTCTTGGAGGAATTCTTGAACATCTCTCAGCAATCTGGTATGCTTGAGAAACCTTGAAAATCTTTGGTCAAGTATGTGCAGATGTGCGGAATCCGAGTCTGTAGAATCCCACCCGAGTTCTGATTGCGAACAGAATCGGAAATTTCGGAACTCCTGGTCATCTCGACGAGATCTTGAAAGTCTCTATAAGAATTCAATACAGATTGCCGCATTCACAGTTTTAAGATTTTTAGGTTTTGTAGTGAGTAGCCCCTCGAACCATCACGAGTTTTGAGGAGGTCGCATGGTAAGAGAGTGCAGAAAGAGAGGGGACACAAAGACAACATATTATACATGCTTTCCTTAACCTGTCAGTATGGGGATAGCTGAGAGGAGTCTCTGGAACAATTGCGAACCTTCGCACAAAAGGGATACGCGAATAGAGAGAGAAGGCATAGACTATAGGAAGTATACTTGTGAGAAAGAAACAGAGAGATATCCGTACGGTCGGACATTTTCTTTTTGATCCACTTCCGTACCGAAAGAAGTTTTACTTCAATATTAATTTTGGTTAAATTTTAGTTTACCGCCTAACATAGATTATATATCGTACACGTTCTTACCGCTTCTTATAAGCTACTCTTCTTTACGCAAAACTTCTTTGTTCAATCGTAGACTCGTTGCTGGGGTGTGGTTTCTGGAAGATGGCACTTTATTCACAATGGAGACCGTTGACTGCTTGGTGCGTGGATCAATACGTGTTAACGTTGAGTTTTCTGCTTGGCTGCTGCGTTGCGTTACTGCGCTGATAACTGCTTTCTCGTCATTTTTTTAGACTTATCGCTGGAGAACCGACCCAAGCGGGCGAGTTATACAGTACAGTATTGGCCAGCGCTTCTAAAGCTTTCTACTAGTCATACATACTGCATGGCTTGTCAAGAAGTATATGAGCAGATGCGTAATGGATGCGGGTTTTACATTGTATTGATTATTCATGTTGTTAGTTACAACTATTATACAGAGAGTATTATTATTATATCATTTATAAGCTGGCTACATAACAGGGGACAAAATCCAAACTAATAATGAAGTATCTCTATCACGATAACTACGGGGAAGCATTACTCTATCAGTTCCTTAAATATAAGAGGTTTCTGGAATATTCGTGTGTATTCTGTTTATTACTTATCATAAATCCAAACATTTAGTAGGGGTGTGTTAAGGCTCTCCTTGGTAATTGGCGCACGGCAGCCGTGCACTTCTTTGCGGCCGGGTAAAAGCGTCTCTGATTTCTAGTAATTAACAGACAAAAAGTCTAAAGAAATTAAACCGGTAAGTTTCCAGAAATCACTCGAGAACTTACCGGTTACTTACCGGTAAGTTCTTCATGGTTTTTATTATTCATTAATTACTATTTGGAAGCCTTCAAGTTTTTACGTAAAAAGTGATCATTTATTGTTGCGCATGCAAAGTCAAGTTCAAAGGTGTCTAAATTTCTACATGTTTGCATGCACTTTGTTGAACTATTCTCATGAAGTTGAGGATGCGGATGGAACATTTGAATTCATATTATTCAAATTATAAGAAATGTGATTCAAGAATTACATGAGACTCGGTATGGAGCTTATACATTAGTGTTGCCGCTCTTGAGGATAACTGTGTTCTGGTTACTGCCTTACGGTTCAAAGCTGAAGAGCCAAAGCTATCTCGTGAAATTACAGTGTTGCCGTACAAAAGAGACATTTTAAGACGAAAGTTAGAAGATTCACAACGTCGCAGGGTTCTAATGTCTCAGGTTATAAGCAATTAACTAACAGAGTTACAGGGAAAGTTTATGACAGCAATTAGGTCTAGGTGACTAAAACAATCCTCGCAGCTTAAAGACACGAAATTCCTTGACCTTATAATTATGGCCGACTGAAACGAAACAAAATTCAGCTTCTGATCAAATATTCCATTCTTGGAGCCCGAAAATTTAGTTTTTCATTCATTAGTATAACTTGAAAAAAAATTTCTTTCTCAAGCAGTTCAAAAGCTGCTGAAGCAAATTAAAAAAAAAAGGGAATTTAAAATTAGAATGCCAAATGTCATTTTATCCTATACACAGAATTTTAAAGAGCCATTTATTTGGAAGTTGTAAACTGGATTGAGCTGTTTTTTACATTTTTCGCATAGAGCGCCACTCGTGGATTTCTCTTCAAGCCTAACGCGTCGTGCTGATTGGTTGCTTTCCTAGTTACTTTCAGGGAGACGCGTGAGGGGTGTTCGAATATGATTGGAGGACAGATTCTGTAAACGCCACCATCGCTGTGGGATTTATATTCAAATACAATGTTTTGATGCTCGCCTTTAACAATTTGAGTTTGAATCGTAGTCCTTACTCTCCATACTTGATATATACACAACACTGATTAGTAGACTTACCGATAAATCAAGAAAGAATCTTGCTCTGGTAATGATACGGTATAGCATGTAGTATGTGCCTGAACTATAGAGCTACCTCACATATAAGTGGGTGTCCACAATTACATTTTCTCGTATCCAGGATCTTTGTAGAGTTCGGCTTTTGGTATCTCCGCAGTGATTAATGTACAGGGTGTCCCAGACTCAAGTCTCCGCAATTATATAGCTGTATGAAATTTTCAAAAATAAATCGAAATATCCGTTTCCAAAAATCAGTTGAAGTTTTAGTTTTTGATTCATAAAATGTTTAAACTGGACCAATCAGGAGCGCGGTATAAATAGACGTGAGTGCGATTGATTGGTCCAGCCTAAATATTGCATCACTCAAAAACTAAAACTTCAACTGATGAACTTCGCTCATCTCGAAGTAATGGTCAGAGTTAAATGTCCAAAGTTCTCCAATTCTCGATGTCCCTGATTGTCCATCGATGATGTTGATTCCAAGGAGACGGTGAATATAATGAAAGTCAAAATCCACACAAATCAGCCTAAATTAAGTTATAAAAATATTGAGGAATCAAGTTCGGGGGCATCGCGCAGTCCCTGAAGTGCCAGAAATCCATTTATTTTATGTTCACGATTGCTACGATTTGCTACGTCACAAAACATATGTTTGAATGAATGAAGCTGCAACTTCTGTAGCAAGTTTTTCTCAGTTTTAATATTTAAAACTAAAAATTCATCCATTTCTATTTGTTCTTACAGAATTGAGTTCGCGGGGCAAGTCACCTCCTGTACTTCCTCCTAAGAAGAGGTGGCAATATTCTTCAGACCGATCTTCTCCAAACCAACAAAGCCAACAAGTAGTGTGGGGTAAGTAACTTTGTTTTTGAAGAAACTCGTTGCAGATACGTTACAGAGCAACAACATCAACTCGTTGCAGTTACTTTACTTAAAGGAGTAACTTTAATATACCTAAAATTTACTATAAATTTTGCACCCCAATCACTTAATTTTGGAAATTTACAAGAAAAATGAGCGTACATAAAGCAAAATGTACGTATGCTATATTTTTAGATGTAAATAAGAATACCTTTGAATATAGTTAACGCAAAAGGCTTATTATTGCCTCTACTTTAGATTTGTAGTTATCAACTATAATAATCTTGCAGCGATTTATATCATATCAATGTGGCACTTTATTAGTATATATTATATTAAAATCTCAGAAAATGTTCTTCAACATAAAGACATTTCCTTGTATGGAAATATTTTATCATTGATTTCCAAGATAATAATTTTGCAGATTTCATTGAAAGGACTGAATTTCAAAATTTTTGATGCAAAATGACAGTTTGATATGCAAAATTCTGAAATAGTTTCATTTTTGAGGCTTTTAAATTGAATTGCAAAGAATAGGAAAAGCCTTATCGCGCCTTCAGTGGAAATATTTTCACATTCTAATGAGAAGGTATCAATATCGGGACAGAAAGTTCTGACATTTGGGAAAAAGTAGCTCGATATCAGTGAAAAGAAATCGCACTGAGTTCGCATTCAGCAAAGCTGATTCAAAATCTGCCTACCGTTCAACGACGGTTCTCGTATCTCGGTGAAAAATTTGTTGTTGTAAGAGCAACAAATCTGGCAAAGATCACTGTTGACCATGCCTAGATTCGGAAGGTGAACTTTCAGCTGTTTCTGAAATTGCAAAATGTCCGGAAAGATTGAAAAAAAATGCATGTGTCTACAGGGGAAATGGTAGTACTAAAAAGGGTGACGGGTGTCCATTACCAAGCCGCCCCCAACGGCGAAAACTTGAGGAAAAACCAGGTGAGGTTGTGTGTAGCATTCCGACATATGCTCCTATGCGTGGAACAAACAGCTGACTGAATCCGAAAGCCGCCGAGTTTAGCTCAGTCTGTAGAATCCCAGGTGAGTTCTGATCGCAAGCAGAGTCGGAAATCTCGGAAATCCCGGCAATCTCAACGAAATCTTGGAAGTCTCTATAAGAATTTAATACAGATTGCCGCATTCACAGTCTTAAGATTTCGTGACTTCGTAGTGAGTAGCCCCTCGAATCATGAGTTGGGATGAGATCGCATGGTAGGAGTGTGCAGAGCGAGAGAGGGGGAGAGAATAGAGAGAGAAGGTATAGGCTATAGAAAGTATACTTGTAAGAGAGAGACAGAGAGAAATCCGTGCGGTCGGTCGGTCGGGCGATCGTTTTTTCAATTCTTTCCCATCCCAGAAGAAGAAACTGGCCATATCGTAGAAATTTCTTTTTCATTTAGAAAATTTGTCAGAAGTCCGTATATTCCGCTTGAAATTCATCAACTGTATGATTTATCACGATGAGTCATAACTTTTGACAATTTACGCCCGAAAAAAATGGTTTAAAGCAGTAAAATTGTTTAATCAATTGAAAATTAGTTTAAAAAAACTTTAATCTGGAGAGTTATCTAATATGAATAATTACCTGAGTAACAATTCCAAAAAGATATAAGCAAACTTTAATTTACAAAAAGTTAATAGAAAGTACTTCTCTTTTTCCATTTTTTCGAAAACCGAGATCTTTCAATTGAAAACCCCATGTTAATTTAACAGCCTGGAGGCACGGGTTAATGTTGACCGATTTGAAAAAAGTTGAGAATTTCTTTTTCCGAAGACGTTCAAATGGGGGGGGGGGTCGCTCACCGAAAGTGGCATTTTTAGATCACGCGAAATGCACTGACATTTTAAACCTTCGCTACTTGTATATTGTATGCAAGTCTGTTATCAATTATTTTCTGAGAGATCTATGCCCAAATGTGGGGGAAGTACAAGGACTGAGCGCGAAATAAATATATTATCGAGCGCGAGATCCAAGAATATGCGCCCGAGGCGCCTTCAAACTTGCGAGAGAAGCTTCCCTCTTGTGATGAAAATGTGCGCGCGCAGCGGACAGATTTTCCAGAAGCCCTGGAAAGTAATTCTGAATCGAAATACGCAAGCGCAACAGCTAGAAAAATTAATCTGGCTCGAACTGCGTAAGCGCAGCAGCTAGAAACAGTCTTTTTATAACTGCCTTTCACCACGGTTTTTTAATTGGTCACTTCTCTCACGCAATACATACCTCGTAAAGCGACAATACATACCTCGTTCGCTCATGCGCAGTCCGCTGCCGGGCCAACATTAACCTTTACGCTCGCTACATGAAACTTAATGCGCGCTACATAAAACTTGACGCCCGCTACACATACACTGTACATTGCAAGTGAGAATATGGAGGAAATTATCTTTAGCTTAAAAAAATTGTTATCACTGGACTCCACAGTCTCCCTTCTGCAAAGTACGCCATTTGTTCGTTGCACTTATAATCCAAAATTGTCAAGTACGCCAAACATCCTCTATCTGCTTCACATGCTTGTTTTTTAGGAGGGTAGGACAAAAATGTTCGTGTAGTGCGGCGGTTAGTCAAACCTACCTTGAATTTTATTCTAGAGAATTCAGACCCCAGCTTACTTTTAAAAAATGGAAACAAGGTTGCACTAAAGATATAATAATCAAGGTTCCTGCCTCCTCCTTGTTTCTGGAGCCATCTGTAAACAAGTCGTCTCCATAGTGGGCAGGTGTGTTTTGCCTCTAACCCAATCCTCCTTCGTGAATAGGCTAACACGATACTTTTCTTCGAAGAGATAGCGAGTGGTGTTTTGTCTTTGAGTATGTTCCGCCCTTTACAATATTTATTCCCAAGGCCACGTTCGCAACCACGGCTTTGAAGATGAGATGGCCATTGTGGGTGTAGATTTGGAGGCAATAGTAACGCCTCTTAGAATCGGTCCCCTAATTGTTTTCAGTCGGCACTTTACAGTGGACAGTTGAATCCTACTACACCAGTCCACCGCCGCATAGGTTAGCCTCGGGCGCAGGATCGCTGTGTAGATCCACATAAGTGTCTTCGTCCTACCAATTTCAGTGTACTTGTAGTTCCCACTTATACCGTCTGGCGAATACAACTGCATTTGCCTTACTCAGATTGACCGATAATCCAGTCTTCTTGCACCAAGAATCCACTATCCCCACTGCTTGCTGCATTACTTCGAAGAGCGCATCCAGATGTTGACCGCGCACGATGACCAGTATTTCGTCCACTATCAAGCAACACACCAGGGGCAATAAAGCGTCTTCCTGCGGATATCGTGAGTCAACGGTTCCACATAAAGTGGTATCAACCTTGGTCGTTGTTAGGTTCCTGTTGGCCAACATGTGGCTGGTCCACTACATGACTGCAATAGACACACCATGGACAATCATGGTCGCCCTGATCACTTCTTTGGAGGTGTAGTTGAAGGCTCTTTCCTTTTGAAGCCCGGGAAATGTGCCTTGATCAATTGAGCCAAGATCTCATCAGTTAACGCTAAGTATCCCCCGTTCTGCTATTTTAGGGTGCCAAGAATAGCATTCGGGTTTCGAGAAGGCAGCTTGTCCAGTCTAGCTGCCTCTGCTCCTTTCTCGATGTCTGTGCAAAAGTTGGTCCGGATTTCTTGCTTAACGTTACGTATTGCACCCCTGTATTCATCCCTCATAGTCGTTAATAAGGTTCATAGCTCAACCCGTTTTGCCAGTGTTGGCACGTCTAAACCTCCGCGGAAATCTTGGCTGCCATCTCCAGGGTCTCCACATCTTTAATTGACCAGGGCACCTCCGAGAGTGCTCTCCTTAGTTCCTTGAAAAAATGGTCCCAGCCTGTTCTCCTTGGATTTCTGGCCCACTGAAGGCCCGCGGGCATAAAGGATTCCAAGTCTGAATGCTATAGAATAAAATGCAAGGTTGGTCGCAATATCGTCCATTAACCACCGTACTACCATCCCACAGTCATGAGACGTGGTTACAGCTGAAAGGTTGCCGCGATTTGACCTGTAGTGGGTGCAATTTTCTAGAATGGCATCCGATCCCGTCGAAATGCCCCGCTTGTCCTTATGAAAATTCCGTTGCTCCTGGTAAAACTTTTAAATTTTCCGCTCTTACGCAAATCTATATTTCCCACGTGTAACTTTGAATTTATCACTAATTTAATTCAATTAATGGTGGCGCGATCTCTCATCGGTAGCGACTTATATACTACTGGTATCTTGGCACGGCCACGAACCATTATCGTCTGTCGGTAAATGGCCGGCTACATACTTAGTTTTCTGCATTTCTCAGAATTCTACAGACATTGTTGGATTGAATTCTTTTGATTGAATTGTCTTCATTACACCTTAAAATAGGTCAAATTTTCTACTTGAACAAAGTATTTGCTTTTTCTGCGAATGATTTCAATTCAATCGATTTCTTTGATCATGTGCAGAAAAAAAAGACTGCAAAATTGCTGATTTTTCCACAGATTGCGTTAAATAAATGAACAAAAAAAAGATAAACTGAATGACTGAGCTGCACTTACTTCTAAGATATCTAATTATCTATAATTTGAAAAAGTTGTAAATCTGTTGAAAACTGAAGACTGCAGACTTTTCTCGACAGTAAATTCCTGATTTGGACCGCGACATAACCCGAAGGTGTCAAGAGCTAAGAAGAATAAGTTACGGCGGTGTACTAGAAGGCGGGCCTTATACTTTAGGCGCAATATACTTTTCAATTTTAAATATCGAAGAACTCCACGCATTGGAAAATTCACCATGCATATGCTCTACTTTTCTAGGGCGCCTACACTAAAAAAAAATAGTTTAAATGTCCCAGGTAGAAGTTCGGCTGGATTTCGTCTTCTAATAAAATATAGCTGTGTTACCTAAATTTCTAGCTGCGTTACTTAAATATCCAGCTGTTTTAGCTAATTTTGCCATCTAGAAATTATCCGTTTAATTTAACTAGATAATTTCTACATGGCAACATTTAGCTAAATCAGCTAGATATTTAAGTAAATCTAGTTGGCGGGGCGTAGACTGTGGGCATGGGCTGTGTATTAGAACCTAAGGTATAGGCATGTTCTGCCTTTGCAGCAGAAGTTAAGATATAGATTACGCCTCCACGACAAGAGTTCGGTAAGGTAGATAGCTGGTATATCGGCTGCGCTTTGGTCCATGTCAGTAAGTGCCGGAGATAAAAGTTATACTACTCATTCTCTAATATTTTATTTTCAATTCAAGCTACTAACATTTTTTAAATCCTCATAGGTTCCCAAGATATAAGTAAAAATCCTTAAGCGTATCTACTTCGATTAACAGTCTCTTGAGCAGCAAGGCTGGCCGATAGTGGCCATCGCCGACTAAAACCAGACGTAGACACGCTGGGAAATTTATATATGATGATCGAAAGGCAATCATCTCGAGAACTTTTATAGAACTTTAAAGTTTAATATTAGGAGCAAACTTTTTTTGAACATGCTTTGGAGATAGGCAATTTCTTTATATAGAGAAATGGAAGAAATAGGTTGGTGATCCGTTCATGTAGAAATACAAAAACTATTGATGATACAAGATTGCTGATTTCAGCTTGTCATTATTTATCTCATAATAAGATCAAAGTACAAAAAGAATTTGTTTTTAATCCTGTTATTTTCAGTTTTCTTTTAGATAAGTTTCCCACGTGTTAGCACGAGTTGAAGTTAAGGTACAAAATCTGAGTAATAGTCTTTGATCACGGTTCTCGTGGCCGTCAGTGTGATCGCCGACTAAAATTTGACGCAGATACGCTTGGGCGTTTTCACTCATATTTCAGAAACCCATAAAGATTTTTTAAGCTTTATTAGCTTGAATTTAAGGTAAGACCTTAAAACTATTTGGTATACATTTTAGACTTTTGCTACCATTTTCCGAGATCTTGACATCATTTGAAGTCAAGGTACAAAATTCAAGAAATTCTTGATTTTTATTTTTAAAATTCTGACATGATGTATGCCATCCCAAATATCAGAAGTATTTATTTGAGAGGTCATTCGAAATGGAATTCCATAAGATTTTCAATAGTTGAAAAAAAATGTTCTCCCTTTTTATTTGAACAATTAATCAGGTTTCAAAGTGTACATAGGCTTCAATAAATAAAACTGCAACTTCTGTAGCATGCTTTTCTCAATGTAAATATTCCAAGTTAAAAGTTTATTGGTTTCTATTTGTTCTTGCAGAAATAAGTTCGAATGACGACTCACCTCCTCACCGAGGCTCGCTCTCGCCCCAGAGTAGCATATCTTCTGCGAGCCCACGAAGCCGACCATCTGACCAATCTGCATTAGGTAAGTCATTTTTTTTTAAGTGACTCGTTACAGTTACGTTACGCGGTAAATAAATTAATTCGTTACAGCTGCATATTTAGCAATTAACTAAAATAATCTCGCAACAATTTATATCACGTCAATGTAATACTTTTTCAGTATACATCAGTTTAAAATCTTATAAAATTCTCTTCAACATCAAGTTGTTTCCCTGCAACTATTTGGTTGAAATCCATGTATTTTTTTTTAAACTTTTCATGTTCGGTAGTAAAATTAATGCTTTTTGGGTGATAAACCACTGCATTAAAAGCTTATCTTTGGTTGAAAATGTTACTATTTTGGTTGAAAATTTAATTTTCTAACTAAAAATTTAACTATTCCACATTTAGACGAGATAGTTTATATAGCAGCCTGCTTGGAGGTGTGGCACGCATCAGAAACTTTTAGGTTGGACCCGAAGTTAAAAGGTTCCTTAATGGTTCGGGTCCGACTGGACTTTTTCATTTCTTAAGGTTTCGGGTCCGGACCCAAATCTTTTACATTCTGAAGGGTCCAGTTCCGAATCGGCCGCCCTCATTCATCGGGTCCAACCTAAAAGCTTCCTTTAATTATATTTGAGAAATTTACAAAGGCGATTTGAGAGAGAGAGGACGGAACAGTTCAGTTAGTGATATTGAAATGATTAATTTAACTTGAGATTGCACAAAAGATTTCGACGGAAACTAAAGATCAGGGGGTCTCAAAACGTGAAGATTCGTTGAAAAATGAGGCGTGAAATTTATGACAATTCCAATACTTTCTCAATCATAAATGATGTGAATGTAAAAATTTTAGCATACTGAGTAGTGGGTTACCCAGTAAAAAGAATCTAATTGAGGCCAATTAAGATTAATTCATTAGAGCCTTCGTTAATATCGCTTTGCGACAATCTCGAATTGGAGCAAGCCGTGAATTGTTATAAATTCGGAAATAACTAATTTAATCTTCAAATCTGCAATTCGCCTAAATTCCGCGCACAATTTTTAGGGGACCTGATTCATTTGAATGTGTCAGCACGAATTAATTTCAGTGTCAGCCAATTTATTTGAATTCGCAAGATTCAAAGTCAAGCTCCAATTTTCCGGAATTCGTCAGCGCGAATGCAGTTAAAGGCTGGCCTATTTAAACGAATTCGTAAGCTATAACCAACGCTTTGGGCATAAAGGATCCGTTGTAAATAAATTTCAATGAGTCCCGTAGGTCAGTGGTTGCCCTCTGGACTCATACACTTGGGATCGCTGGATCGAGTCCCGAGTCATGCAATTTTTATCAATTTTTTTTTAAATGACCTTGAGCACGAATTGAAACAAATTGAAACGTATTCCATTCGCGCTGGCTGAATCAGTTTAAACGAATCAGAAAGCGTTTACAGATTCGATTAGCGAAATGTGAGCCACTGAAGATTAGTAGAAAACTAATAATATAATAATATATTTTTTATTATTAAAAAGTTTCATAGTGTGCCAGAGACGCGACCTGGCCCTCTTAGGGGGTCGATTTGATTATCATAAATTTTCTATATTTGTTGTCCTTTTCCTACTTATTCCAGTCACTCTCTTATAAGAGGCTGAAAATTACAAAATTAAGTGGAACCTATAAAACCTGAAAATTCATATAAAATTCATAAATTCTGAAAGCATTTTTTATTCTTTGTGAAGGTTGAGGTGTATGAGAAATAATTTGATATGCAGAGACAGCGCACATTGACAATATATTTTTTGGAGCACGGGAGGCTAAGGACACAGCACGGTTTCACACTGAATTGTAAGATTTCAAACATTGAAGTGAATTCGGAAACCAATATTTCACATCTCGTTACTTTCTGCATCATCGATGAATGCTCAAATTTCTTGCACGTTTTCAGTTTGAAACGATACGGTGACAACAAATTGATAGCTGAACGTCCAGTTACGGCTTTCTCCTAAATCCCTTGGAAGCATCAAATTTGACGTTGAAAATTATTATGCACTTCACTCTCCACGAATATTCGAAATATCGAAAAGCAGTTTAAAATTATGAAAAACATGTTTAAGTTCAATAAACAGCAAATGTGACGCTGAACG
>JAABKJ010004626.1:0-24110 GCA_011634705.1 Andricus grossulariae
ACTCAAAGAAGCTTTAGAAGATAAAAGTATTAAAAACCAAATTCAAAATAGCACATTGTGTATCGAGGGCGTAAAGAAGGCTATTTTGACGAGTCAAAATAGCCGTTTGCCCTTGATACACACTATACTGTATGCGTATGTGTGACGGGCGTAAATATCTATATAGAAGGCGTAAAGTTCCATGTAGCGGGCGTAAAGTTTTATGTCTGCCCGCCAGCGGGGTGCACATGTGCGAACGTCACTGGGCTGGAAGCGGTCGCATTACGCCTGCTTTACGTGCATGCAATGGCGCGTTTGCAAGGGGGGTCGGACAAAAAGATATTTTCGTATATTTATAATAATTTGGATAACGTGAGCTACTCATCAAAAAATAGTGACATGAAAATCACATTTCAATCATAATTTAAAGGACTTTTCATTAAAAGCCTGACACCATACCCCACTCTCCCCTACATTCATTAGGCGCTTGCGGTAAACTAAGGAGTCTATAACGCCGCCCTGACAGGCAAAAAGAAATCCCTCAGTCTCCGATCTCAATTCAGCAGACTTGAGAAACATGTTGGACACAGCATCACAAACCAGGCCGTGTGTAGTATCGCTGGAATCAAATGGGAGACCGAGCGCCTCTGCGGCCTTATCTGCGGCACGGTATAGAAACGCTGCAGCATTGACGACTTTATTTTGAGGTACGAGTCAGATAATGGAATCTGTGCTATTAAGAATTGAGCAGGCTGTAGCCAGAAGCGTTCTTCGATGAAGACACTCTAAGCTTAGCAAGCCTCTACCACCTTTATCTCGAGGCAAGCGTTATTATTATTATACAGTGGGGGTAGGCAATAAATGTCAATAGCACTGCGATAAAGCCTATTGTACTATACCCTAGAATTTCACGATCTCCCATAAGATTTGCAGGCAATGTCACGAAAATCTTTTGGTTCGAGAAAATAATCCCGCAGGTACTCTTTTCTGAGGTACGACAGTACATCGCATTCTAAAAGCATGTGATGAGCTGTCTCCTCTGGAAAATCATACTTTCTACAGCAATGGTTGTCTCCAATCCTCATGTTGAACAAATGTTTTGTCAGTCGGCAGTGTCTTCTTAGAATGCACCATTTTTATAGTTTCCTGACAATTTGACTACCAAATTTACCATGGGCTCCTATTGCGGATGTATACAAGATACAGCAGTGGGGTTCCGTGCCGATCAGGGACGGTGAAGCTCCCATCTTAGCCAGTGCATCTGCCTCCTCATTACCTTTAATTTCATCATGGCCGGCAACCCAGATCAGACTGACCCAGTTTTTACCGGCAACCTTAAGAAGATCTTAAAAGAAACTCCAGACTGGTCTAAAAGTATACTCTGGAGATCTTCAGAAGTGCTTCAGAAGTCTTTAGAGTCATCTGTGTACCAATCAAGACGTCCTAGTATAAATAAGTTTTTCCATCTCCCTTCATCATGCCATGCTTCCCTTTTAAGAAAAATGGCCTTGAATGGTTTGATCAAGGATGATTTTCTCTACATAACATCAGTTTGCATAGCGAGAATATTATCCTCGCATAGCATCTGCTTACTGATATCATGTAGATCTTCCACCTCAAAATCACTAAGGTTGCCCCCTACTAGGAGTCTATATATTTCCGCTGCTGCAGTCTTCCTTACGAGAAGGTGCAACGGCGGGATGTCCAGAATAACCTCAAGAGCTGCTGTTGGTGTTGTTTTCAGTGACCATCAAGCAGAAAACCCTTTGAAGGCTTTCCAGTTGTTCAATAGTACTGATTAGTTCAGTCCTTGGCAACCAGATTGTTGATGCATGTGATATTATGGGTCTGATTATTATTTTATATAACCAGTAAGTAATCCTGGGTTTTAAGCCCCAGGTTTTCCCAATGGCGTATCTACACTCCCAAAAACCCATCGTATCTTTTTTTATCATTTCGTCAACATGAAGTTTCCAGGACAATTTCGGGTTAAATATTACTCCTAAAAATTTTGCTGATTTTGAAAATTCTGCTTCCCTAACGTAGAACTTAAGATTTATAAGGTCAGAAAGTTTCCGTCTTCCGATAAAATGCATGAGTTCCGTCTCTTTGGGGTTGATGGACAAACAACGGTCCCCGAACCATTGCTCTACTATTTTGAGCGCTGGGTGCATGAGTTCTACATAGCCGTTCAGGTTATCTACATAGCCCTGAGTGTGAAAACCCGATTCGTTTAAAACACTTCATTACCATGTTATGAAGTATGATGTACCGTTCTGCTTCTCAACATGGAGTGCATCCACGTGCTTACCGTGTAACTAACTCAGTGTGTTTTAGCAGAACCGTATATGCATTCAATTGGGGTGTTAATTAAAGACCCTTCTGTGTCCAGAAATGCTGAAATTGCTACTAGACCTCTCCGCATTGTAATATTAAGCCGGGAGGTAAAGGCATTCATCATGGACGGGGGCCCGAAAGATGCTGCACAGTGCCCCCCCCCCCCTAGGACTAAAATCCTTCTTGAATTGATGCAGAGAATATTTTATCATTTCCTACAGCTTCAAATAGTTTAAATTGTTCAACTACCCATATAATTTTTGAATGAGTGGCAATACGACTAACTACTTTCCAATCTTCCATTCTGGCTGTGAAAGCTGGTCCTTCTGAGGAGTGTGACTCATGGGCTGTCTTCTTATTCGTGTAAACCAACTCCGAGCCCAGAAAGTGCACCCTTATTTCGTGCTCAAGGATTTCATTAGTCGTCTCAGCCATTTCACCCGACGGCAATAATTATGCCCTCAGTTGACATGATGAGTTACCCCTCAAGGTTCTCTGAAGTCTAGCAGTGTCAGGAATATTCTTGATTCCCTGGCAATACCCCCTCCATGAGTCCCTCACGGCAATTTGTAACTCATTATTATATCTGGCTAAGGTTGCCCTGTACAAGTCTCAGTTTCCATTCTTTTTAGCCCTGTTAAAAAGGCGTCGAGCATCCTTTTGCAGGTGCTTTAGTCTAGGATTCCGCCAGGGTGCCTCCTCGTCTGCTTTCTTAATACAAATGGGACAATCGAGTCCATACGCTTTGTTTATACCTTTTTGTAGGATGTCGAAAGCGAATTCTATTTGTTCGGCAGACTTGATTCTGCCCGATATAGCACTCAGCAAACTGTTGAGATCCTCCCTATAAGTATCCCAGTCAGTTTCTTTAGAGTTCCTAAATCTTTGAACCTTAGTTATATCAGCTGTCAAGAAGAAGCATACGAGGATGGTCCGATAAGTACTGAGCCTCACCAACCGATGTCGCCAATATCGCAAGAGAAATTTACTATCGTGTAGTACATTGTCCTAGATGGCTGCTGTCCAAATTTCAGCTAAATCAAACTCGTAGTTTTGTTTTGACCGCGTGGGTAAGCTGTCGTGTCCGCAGATTTTAAGAAAATGGAGAAAGAGCAATATCGCTCAGTGATTCGATTCTCGTTTTTGGAAGGGAAATCGCGCAGCGAAATCAAAGAGCGCTTGGATGCGGTTTACGGTGACTCTTCTCCTTCGATGGCGACCGTCGAAAGTTGTTTCAACGAGTTTCAACGTGGTCGCACGTCGGTTTTTGATGAGCCACGCCCAGATGCCCTGAAAACGGCTACCATGGAGGATAACGTGACAAAAATCCACGATATTGTATTGGCAGACCGCCGATTGAAGGTGCGCGAGATAGCTGAGAAATTAAGCATCTCAAAATACCACGTGGGTCATATCCTGCATGAAATTTTGGGCATGAGAAAGTTGTCGGCGCGATGGGTGCCACGTTTGCTGTTTCCGGAAAACAAGCGCAACAGTGAGACCATTTCAGAGCAATGTTTGACGCTGTTTAATGGTATTCCGAAGGAGTTTCTGCGTCGTTTCGTGACCGTCGACGAAACATAGCTACACTGGTACACACCAGAGACCAAGCAGCAGTCGAAACAGTGGGTTTCTCCAAGGAAATCTGCTCCGAAGAAGGCAAAGACGGTCTCATCAGCTGAAAAGGTGATGGCCACCGTTTCCTGGGATTCACATGGTGTGTTCTACATCAAATACCTGGAGAAGGGAAAAATGATCACAGGGTTCTACTATGCCGAATTATTGGGCCGATTCGACGCCGAATTGCAGAAAAAACGGCCCCATTTGGCGAAGAAAAAAGTTCTCTTCCACCATGACAACGCACCGGCTCACACCTCCGCTGTCGACGCGGCCAAATTCGTCTAATTAGGCTATGAACTCCTGCCCCATCCACCGTATTCTCCAGATTTGGCCCCGTGCGACTTCTTTTTGTTTCCCAACTTAAAACAGTCACTCGCCGGGCAGAAATTTCAGTCGAATGAGGAGGTTATCGCCGCCACGGTGGCCTACTTTGAAGACCTCCAAAAAACGTATTTTGCAGACGGGTTAAAGAAGTTGAAGCATCGCTTGGTCAAGTGTATCGAGCTAAGAGGAGACTACGTTGAAAAATAAATTGTCACTTTTCCAAAATTTTCGTTTTTCTTTTGTAGGCTAAGTACTTATCAGACCGCCCTCGTATATGAATAAAAGCACATCCATTTTCCAGCAAAATACAAAATATTGAATGTCCTATCTTTAATATTTCGTAAAATGTTGCTACGAAAAGCATGCTCTTCGTTAGAAATTTATAAAATTTTGCTACAAAGTAAATCTGTTTTTTCTTTTTACTTATTCTGAACTGTATGTATGCGTAAAAGCTTCCTAAGTAAGTTAAGCCTTAAATAGCCTATTTAGCCCAAATTAGAAAAGAAACAACTACAACTTAGGAAGCTTTTACATACAGTTCAGAATGAGCAAAAAAAACAACAGATTTACCTTTTACCAAAATTTATAAATTTTTATCGAAGAGCATGCTTTTCATAGCAACATTTTACGAAATATTAAAGATAGGACAATCAATATTTGGTATTTTGCTAAAAAATTTATGTGCTTTTATTTATATAGGCATATTTTTCACGTGAAATACAACAGACCTAAGTTATTTCCGAAAAACTGGATGTACAATAAAACTCAATACAAAGGGTGATTTTCAGGACGCAATAACTTGATGCTTTAACTAATACTTTAACTAATATAAGTTTAATTTTTATTCAAAACGTACAAGACATAAGATATTTCACGGAAACTAAAGTTAAATTTTTTTAGGCCAATTTTTCATTAAAAAATCACTTCTGGAAGTCATATCTCCTAAGCTATTCACGAGAAAACATCAAATGTTTTTTTAATTTTATAGGGAATTTTGTGCACTTAAATTGTTGTACATTCAGGCCTTAAAATAATCGGGAGGCATTGCCGAAACCTATTCAGAAAGAAACTGGGTTAGGCGAGCACTTTTCAATCATAAGTGGTTCACGCTAGCCGTGGCATGGCCAGAAAACAGAAAAATGTTTACTGAAAACAATAATGAGTCCAAAAGTATTACCACACAAAATAAATAAATTGTAACCCAAATAGTTCATTTTTAAACCAGAATGATTTTTACGCAAAAAAAAGCGAATTTTCAACTAAATACATAAACCACGTAGCACCCTAGTGAGGGGCAACGAGAATGCCACGATGGATCACATGGGGGGCCGGGGGGGGGGGGCCAAAAAGTGGCCAAAATTGGGCCTCGCTATAGTAATGAATTACTATAGCATTTGGCATGCTTTTGCGATCTTTTCATTAATAATACATACTTCAATTAATCTTTAGCCAAAATATCTCTTTTATACCTCAGATTTTATATGAATTAAAGATTAAATTTCTCAAAGCTCCGTGGGCTTTGAGGCACACGCATTCTCATCACGCTACTCGCATAGCGCTCGATTTTCGGCAGACATTTTGTAAGTTTACAAGATCAAGATTCGCGATAGTGAATCGCCGGCAAGTAAAAAAAAACGTGAATATATTTTCTCGAAGTATCTATGCACTTAGCCCCTTTTGTGGATATCTCAGCCAATTCTTCATCGATTTGCATAAAACCTTTTGCAATTTAAAAAAAAAATCGCTAAAAATAACTTCTGTGCATACACATTGTCCATTCTTCAAAAATTAGGTAAAGCAAGTTCAGAAAACATGAAAAATTTATCATTTTTACCAGTTCAGTCTACCTGTAGCCTACAAATTTTGATTAATTAATTATTTCTGGAGATATTTCACTCTTGATGTCCAAAAATGGATTTTTCAGCATTTCATAGGCCTGGAGCCTACAATATTCAACCGATTCGTCTAAAAATTGTAGGTTAAAGTGCTTGGATATAGCTCCAGTGCAATTTCTCAGGAAATTTTGATTCATAAATTATTTCCAGAAGTATTTTACTTTTTTTGCCCAAAATTCGATTGTTTAGCAGTTCAGTTGACCCGTAGCCTACAATAGTAAACTTATCGGTCTACGAATTTCAGGTTAAATTGAATAAATAAAACTCCAGTGCCTTTTTAAAATTATTTTTAGAAAATTTTGAAACATCAAGATTCGATGTAGTGAATCGCCTGTGCTGTTGACATCACAGTCAATTCTTCGTCGATTTGCATAAAACCTTCTGGAATTAATGAAAAATCGTTAAAAAAATCATTTCTGTACATATCTACACATTGTCTATTTTTAAGAAACTGGAGACAACACCGATACGTCTAAAAATCTCAGGATAAATTAATTAAATGAAGCCCCAGTGTGAGTTTTTAGAAAATTTAGATTCAATCATTATTTCTTACGATATTACCCTTTTTATGTCCAAAATTCGATTTTTTAGTAGTTCAGTCAACGTGGAGCCTACAATATTCTACCAATACGTCTAAAATTTGCAGGATAAATTTAATAGATAAAGTTTCAGTGCCATTTTTTAGGAAATTTGCATTAATTAATTACTTCTAGAGAAAGTATACTTTTTATGTCCGAAATTCCATTTTTAACAGTTCAGTCGACCGGAAGCCTGCAATAATTAACCGATTCGTCTAAAAATTTCAGAATAAAATAACTAGACGAAGCTCCAGTGAAACTTTTTATATAGAAAATGTATATTCATGCATCATTTCTAGTAATATTTAACTTATTATGCCTAAAATTATATTTTTTAGCCTATCCGTCTAAAAATTTCAGGATAAATTGACTACGTGAAGTTCCAGTCCCCTTTTTTAAAAATTTTTCATTCATCAAAATTCGCGGTAGTGAATTCGCTGCCAAGTAAAAAAACTGGAAATATATTTTTTCAAACTATTTATGCACTTAACCTCTTTTGTGTATATCTAAGTCAATTCTTCATTGATTCGCATGAAATATTTTGAAATTAATAAACAAAAAATTAATATTAATAAACAAAAAATAAACAAAACAAAAACGAAAAATCTATCATTTTTATCAGTTCAGTTCAGTTGAGCTCTAGCCTATAATAATTCATCGATTCATATAAAATGTTCAGGATTAATTTGATTGTATTAAGCTCCAGTGTCACTACTTAGGAAATTTTTATTCATACATTATTTCTAGAAATATTTTACTTTTTATACCCAAAATTCGATTTTTTAGCATTTCAGTCTTCCTGGAGTTCACAATATTCAACCGATTCGTCTAAAAGTTTCAGGATAAATTGAATAGATGTTATTATTTTTAGTATTTCATTCAATCTGCTGGAGGTTACACTATTTAACCGTTTCATACAAAATTTGCAACATATATCTAGGGCTGTGTTTCGGGAAATTTGGATTCATTAATTATATTACAAGATTTTGTACTTTTTATGGAACCAATTTTTACCCAATTTTCAACATAAGTGTGTTAGATTAATATCTAGGACTTTGTAGCAGGAAATTCTGATTTTTTTCAAGATTTTTTACTTGTTATTGAAAAATAAGATTTTTCAGTAATTTCAGACGACCTGGAGCTTATGCTGTCAACACGATTTCCACAAAATTTACAACATGACTTGGCTGGATGAATATCTATAGAAAGATGGAAAATATAGAATCAATTTTTATGACTACGTTTTCATTTATAATATCAATATCAATACTAATTACATGTATGGGCTACATTGTGTTGAGTATTTAGTATTCTTATTAGTATTTCAAAATTTACATATCTTTTAGAATTACTTGGCAAACTTTGATTTCATAAACTATGTTGATTATACTGATGATTTTTTGCTTGAGGGAATTTTTTGCTTCGTAGATGTTTTTGGTGAGATTCTATAATTCTGTATCAAATGTGCATTCAAAATTTATTACATCCTTTATGAAAACCGTTACATTGGTTCGGACTGCGTATTCGGGAAATTGTGTAGACCTTTTATAAAAATAATACACTGGGACCTCGCTTTACCGGAACCTGATATACCGGATAAGGTGGTCCAAAGGGGTGAGAGAAAGGCGCTTGCATGGTCAGTGGAGTTGCGCAGTTTACGGTTCGGCACTATAAGAAACCACAAGCAAGAAGGAGAACAAGAACGGTTAGGCGCACCCCGATTTACCATGAAAGCCATTGAGGGTACCCTCTAAACGCTCGGTAAAGCGGGGTCCCAGTGTAATTCCTATCTTGGACTTTTTTCCGTATCTCGCGCTGTTTGTTTCAAAATTGCAATTTCCTAGTTTTTCATTGAATTTTTTATGGTTAAGTTCAAAACAGCGAGTTATAAAAAAAAGTTTACATAAATTGGAGGCCTTTTGAACATACACAATTCCCCTTTGAAACATTTTTACGTATTTCACGTCGTTTGACTCAAAATATGAATTTTCAGTTTTTCATAGTCTTTTCTACGCATAAAATGAAAACCGCGAGTCCTGTCAAAAAAATATTTGAACGACAATTTTTATATTTCAAAAAGACTTTTTCCCCATAACATTTTCGATGGATAAAACCAGAATCGTTGGTTAAGAAAGGCTGGTTGTCGAACTCGTTATTGGATTCAGGCCGCAAAAAAAGTGTGCCAAAGCCCGATTTGATCCACTCATTTTTTCGAGAGTTATCATGTTACAGACAAACATACTCGGTATGACAAATCCAAATTTAATTGCAATGTACTTGCATAGGGGATTTTCTTGCTGATTATGGTTCTTTGGTATTCCATGAATGTTTTCAGACCAAATTGGTAAATCTCGCCTAAGCCTTTTTTGAAAAAAGTCCATTTTTGTTTCTCAAAAATGTTGAAAGTATAGAATTTGCATGCAAGTCGATGGTGAAAGTTGGTTTAAACTTGTCTTTAATTTTTATTTAATTCTATAGTTTTATACATTCTGAAGTATTATAGATACCATCATTTAAACATTTATTTTAAAAATCAAGCATCACATTTCTATTTTATTATTCTAGTAGATGGCTTAGAATGGACTAAAAATCCAGAAATTCAGTTTCGGTAACAATAAGTACTATACACTGTTAAAAATGATTGGGAATAAGTGAAATTGCAATACTGTTACTGTAAAATTACAAAAATTACAATAAGGCGACTCTATATGCGGTATTGGAAAATGGCAATACATTTGAGGTGAAATTGCAATGAATTAAAGGTAAAATTGCAATGTATTGGAAGTTTCAAACGGACATTTTTTACAGTGCAGAATAAAATTTAAAAATAGTAGTTATATTGAAAACATTCACCACCAACTTATGTATACAAATTCTACATACCATAATTTTTGAAAAACAAAAATGGACTTTTTCCAAAAAAGGTTTAAGCTATGTTTTGAATTTGGTCTGAAAACCTTTATGAAAACCTTTATATGTATGCAAATTACAACTGCTTTGAGACATTTCTACTGTGCAACACTTAGATCCCCTTTTGCATCAACATTTGACTAAATATTTTGTATTAAATATAAACGTTTTTTGACTTCTTTGTATCAGGAATTTTATTTCACTCTGAATGGAACCATTTTATAATCATTTATCGTATTTTACATACGACCAATCCTGAAATCCATACACAGGAGAGTTTATTCATATCGATTTTTGTCGAGTGCTCGCCATCCTTACCCTCTTTGGAAGAGTAAACGGCACCCCACGCTTTCTCCCCTTGAACGAGGGGATGAACCTCGATCCCCTTGCTTCACCCTCGAGTACAAGGGTAGTTTCCATCGTGAGCCAATCACATTGCGAGCACGCCCCATGACATCACTCACTCACCCCTCTGCGTAATTAGCCAATCCGATCTCTACGAAAATGTCCACACAACAGTCGCACCCCGTACAGCGTACAGACTAAAGATTATAGAACCTTGCAAACCTTACGCACCAATGATCGCTGACACTGCTTACCCTTTATGAAGCAGTCCGGTAAAATTGAAGCTTGTCAAATAATCCTGATGTCTATCGTTAACGAAGCTTTCTTTGATATTTTACTTTCTCATAAAGGACCCTCTTTGGAAATATATAGAAAGAGATTTTCAAATATTTTAACAACATTTCTATCCCTTTCTATATTTTCCTTCCCTCAACATTAATTCCATCCGAATTTTTAATAACCACTCGAATTTTAGGCATACACCAGGATTCAGAATTTCTACAGATTTAAATCGAGGAATTTCAAAAGAATTCAAAGGTTTCGAATGATTTTAAGGGATTTCTCGGGATTTCGAAAGATTTCAGGTATTTCAAATTTCAACGGATTCGAAGGTATTAAAAGCATTTCAAACTATTTTGAAGATTTCAAATAATTTCAAAGGATTTTAAAATAATTCATAAATTCCATAAAATTACAAAGATTT
Organism: Andricus grossulariae; assembly: GCA_011634705.1. NCBI lineage: Eukaryota > Metazoa > Arthropoda > Insecta > Hymenoptera > Cynipidae > Andricus > Andricus grossulariae. The sequence goes on from JAABKJ010004626.1 coordinate 10,692, forward strand.
TTGACGTAGTTTTAAAGTATTTCAAAAGATTTTAAGTAAATTAAAAGTATTTCAACGGATTTAAAGGGATTTCAAAAGATTTTAAAGGAATTGATGAATATTATGAGATTTCAAAGGTTTTTAAAGCAATTTCAAAGTAATTTAAAAGAATTTTAATGGTTTACATGTAACTTCTAAGGATTGCATAGAATTTTCTAAATTGCATGGGATTCCAAAGAATTTTAAAGCGATTTAAAAAAAAATTTTAATACTTTAACGGATTCTAAGGAATTTCAGAGGATTTCCAAGATACCGAGGGATTTCAAAGGAATTCAATGGGTTTAAAAAGATTTTAAAACTTTTCCATGGACTTGAAGAGGTTTCAAAGGAATATATGTGGGCGTCCGCATGAAAAGGGCCCTTAAGGCCGGTTCAATGTTTAGAAGATATTCGCGTTTTTCTAAGTTGAGGTCAAAATTATTATTTTTAGTTTTCAGTGGAGGATGATACTGGAACAATCACTGAATTAATTGGGACTATGTTCATATCCAGATAGTAACCGGAAGTAAGTATATTTCATGTTCGAAGAAAAAATATAACATGTGTGCTTGTGGCAATCGCCAAGTTTAGATGCGTTTTTCTCGAAAAACGGTTTTTCGAAGTTCCAACTGCAAAAATGCTCCGGTGACTTATTTTTCAACTTAGACTCTTAGAGGGATTATTTTGAGCCCAGAAAGCCGGGTAATCATCCGGCTCTATGTCCCTCCCGGGTAAAAATATTTGGTCTTGATTTTGCCTTGGGTAAAGACCAATCCAAGACAATTTCAAGTCATTCTGTATGTCTAGCTCGTGAGACGGAGCCAGACTATTTTTGATGTCTTAAGGGTCTCTGAGGGTCATCACTAATCCACTTCAAACTTTATAAAATGTTTATATTATTTATATTCATGGTATTTATTTAGTATATAGTAATAAGTTTATTTGTCTGCAATAATTATTATTCTTTGGATGACGAATCTAAAAATGTTGTCCATTTTTTCCTATCTCCAACAGTTCACTAGATACTTCTAGAAAATGACAGTTTTAATCTTTTTACGGAAAATTTTATATGCCTGCAGATGTTGAGACCGACAGGTTCCGAGTTTCTCATTTAAAAATTATTTATTAAAAAATTACAAGTTCTATAGGTTGTAAAATTTTAATCCTCAGCAGATGTCAATTGCTTGGTCCTAACCTAGCTACCTGATTCTTGGAAATGGCAGGCCCTGCCGGTGGGGTCCATATAGTTTATAGAGGTCGCAGTATAATACTATAATATAATGGACAGTACAATTTGCAAACGAAAACTCTTGTAATTTTGGCCCTAGCAAATGTTAAGGCCACAAATTGGTAATATAATTTTCTCTAAAAGCAATTCGGTATATTTATTTATTTTTTTTCTTCATTTTATTATTTATCTACAACCATGAATGCGAGAGAAGTCCGTAATCTCCAATGTCTAGCTGGTGAGACGGAGCCAGACATCACGGTCTTAGAGACATATTCGAGACATGTCGAAGACACTCAAGCCAAAACCAAGACCAAATATTTTTACCCAGGCTATACGTAACTCCAGACCGACCATATAAGAGCCCTTTTCATGCGGACGCCCACATGTATTATTTATAAGATATCGACGATTTAAAAAAAAAAATTCAAATGTTTCAAATTTCATAGGATCTTAAAGGATTTCATAGATCTCATGGGATTCCAAAGATTTTTAAAGCAACTTTAAAGGAATTCAACAAATTTCAAAAGGAAAGCTTCAGGAGAAAATAAAATTTAAAAGGAAAGATTTTAAGGGAATTTAAAAGTATTCCAAATTTTCAACGGATTTAAAGGGAATTCAAAAGATTTATAAGGAATTCATAGTTCTCAAAGATTTTTAAACCGATTTCAAAGTGATTTAATTTAATTTCAACGGCTTTCATGTAACTTTCAAGGATTTCATGGAATTTTCAAGATTGCAAGGGTTTTTAAATAATTTCAAAATGATTTTAAGGAAATTTTAAAGTTTTTCAACGGAATTTCATAGGATTGCCACGATTTCCAGGGTTTTCAAATCCATGAATTCCGTGATTTGCTTGAATTCCATAAACTCCGTGAAATAATTGAATCCCGTGAATTCAGTGAATCCCGTGAATACAGTGAATCCCATGAATTCCGTGAATTTCATGAATTCCGTAAATTTCATGAATTCCGTGAATTCCATAAATTTCGTGAATTCCTTAAATTGCATGAATGCTGCGAATTTCGTGAACTCCTTGAATTCCAACGAATTTCTTGAATTTCGTGAATTCCATGAATTCCTTGAATTCCTTGAATTCCATTAATTCCTTCAATTCCATTAATTCCTTCAATTCCATGAATTCCGTGATTTGCTTGAATTCCATAAATTTCGTGAATTCCGTAAATTTAATAAATTCCGTGAAATAATTGAATTGCATTAATTCCGTAAATTCCATAAATACAGTGACTTCCACTATTTCAGTGAATTACTTGAATTCCATGAATTCCGTTAATTTCATAATTTCAGTGAATTTTGTGAATCCCGTGAATTAAGTGACTCCTGTGAATTCAGTGAAGCCTATGAATTCCATGAATCCCATGAATTCCATGAATTCCGTGAATTCCATAAATTTCGTGAATTCCTTGAATTCCATGAATTCCGTGATTTGCTTGAATTCCATAAACTCCGTGAATTCCGTAAATTCTATAAATTCCGTGAAATAATTGAATTCCATTAATTCCGTAAATACAGTGAATTCCTTAAATTCCTTTAATTCCATGAATTTCGTAAATTCCACGAATACAGAGAATTCCTTGAATTTCGTGAATTCCATTAATTCCGTGAATTCCTTGAATTCCTTGAATTCTGTGAATTCGTTGAATTCCGTGAATTCCATGAATTTCGTGAATTATACGAATTTCGTGAATTCCATGAATTTCGTGAATTCTACGAATTTCGTGAATTCCATGAATTTCGTGAATTCCATGAATTTCATGAATTCCATGAATCCCATGGATTTCGTGAATGCCGTGAATTCTCGTATTACGTGAATTCCTCGAATTCCACGAGTTCCTTGAATTCCATAAACTCCGTGAATTCCGTAAATTCCATCAATTCCGTGAAATAATTGAATTCCATTAATTCCATAAATTCCGTAAATACAGTGAATTCCTTAAATTCCTTTAATTCAATGAATTTTGTAAATTCCACGAATACAGAGAATTCCTTGAATGTCGTGAATTCCATGAATTCCGTGAATATCATGAATTCCGTGAATTCCTTGAATTCTGTGAATTCCTTGAATTCTGTGAATTCCTTGAATTCGTTGAATTCCTTGCATTCTGTGAATTACATGAATTTTGTGAATTCCACGAATTTCGTGAATTCCGTGAATTCCATGAATTCCATAAATTTCGTGAATGCCGTGAATTCCTCGTATTACGTGAATCCTCGAATTCCACGAATTCCATGAATTTCAAGAATTTCAAGAATTCCATGAATTTCGATAATTCCATCAATTCCTTTAATTTCGTGAATTCCACAAATTTCGTGAATTCCATGAATTCCATTAATTCCTTAAATTCCATCAATTCATTGAATTTTGCGAATACCATAAATTCTGTGAATTCCTTGAATTCCATAAATTCCGTTAATTCCGGCAATTCCATTAATTCCGCGAATTTCATTAATTCCTTGAATTCCTTGTGCACAATTTTCGACTCATAAACGCTACAATACACGTATTGGAATGCTCGACGGTGATTTCACATTTTACAACACTTACAATACATGTATTGCAATTTCGTCATTTCAATACCGTATTTGCCATTTTACCTTACGCTTGTATTGTACAACTGTTAGAAAATTCCAACATTTTTAACAGTGTAGGGTTTCAAAAGATTTTAAACGATTTTAAAGCATTTCATCGTTTTACAACAAAATTCAAAGGATTTTAAAGAATTTACAGGCTTACAAAGAATTCATAAGATTTTCAATAAATTTCAAGGGATTTTACGGGAAGTTTGCACCAGATCTCAAAAGTACCTCAATTCTATCCTTTTATATATTTTTTTAAGACACATTTACATATTGTACACACAGCAAGCTGCCTTGTTATATTGCACTGCTCTTTTTCCAGTAGTTGTATGTTTTTCTACATACAGTTTTACCATTTTTTTAAATTATGGATGTCCATTTTCGATAAAAATTATATCTCTTTCTAAGTTTCTATTCTTTGTTATTCTGTTCTTTTTTCTCTCTAAATATATCATTTTCCCTACATTTTGATAACTTTCTATCTCACTATTCTTTCGGAGACTTTTATATAATTTTATATCTCATTTTATATTCTTTTCCCCAAAAATTCTATCGCAGACTCTATCCTTTTATATATGTATAATACATTTGTTTCATGAGAAGAATGGAATAAAGTTGATAGAATTGTGGCAATTTAAAAAAAAGTAATGGAATGAAACCACCACAGCACAAAGATATTGAGACATGGAATGACACGCGAAATTCGAGTGGTATTCTGAAACAGTTCACACGCAATTCCAGATGGGAATTTATGGGATGCTTAACATACACTGTTAAAAATGTTTGGAATTCTACAACACTTCTACAATACAAGGGTAAGGTAAAATTCCAAACAAGATATTGGAATGGTAAAAAAGAAATTGGAATGGTAAAAAAAGCGTAGATATGATAAAAATGGTTATAAAAATGATGTACATTGGCCAACCAGCGTAAATCGGATTTGGTGAAATCGGCCCTTAATCATAGTTGGTGAAATCGGCCCTTAATTCTGGTTAATTGCTAATTGTTCTTCTCAGTTCTGAATTAAAAAATCATAAATTAGAATAATTAGAAATAATCCACAGATAACATTAGAATTGAATATATGTTTCGTAAGCATTTAGAGGATGCAGGCTGCTGACGAAATCTATACCTGGCGTCCAAGTACCTGGATTACTTAGGCATTCAGAAGAATACTCAGCCATTCTTCTGAAAGCCTGACACGTTTTAGGCAATTGCAGGAAATCACCCATAGAGTATTAAAATACATTAAATGGTTATTTAAAACCTAATTTTTATTTTCATGTTCATCTAATTAATGAAATATACTTTCACAAAATAATAAGAATGATTATTTTATGTCATATTTTTGAACACCATATATTTATTATTTCCATATATTTATTTTTTATTTTTATGTTTCAATTCGGTCACGGAAAGAAGTTAATGGATGGTTTCACCATTTAACATGCATAATTTGAACTCTGGACAAATTTTCTGTAGAATTTAGTAAATATTACAACGTAAAATAGCCGTATTTACCATTTTCCTTGCACAAGTTACAATTTAAAATAGTAAAGTTGAATAAATTCTACGAAAAAAGTGGGTTCAGAGTTTAAATGATGCATGTTGAATGGTTTATTTAGACATTTGCTAGAAAATTAGAATTAAAATTTACTGCAAAAAAATAAAAAAATCGTCCTTTAATTTAAATCAGATCATCTCTTGTTATTTTTATATAAACGAAAATTCTAAAAAGAAAGAACCACGCATAAACTAAATAAAAAGAAGAGAACACATTGTATTTTTATTTTGCAATTTGGTAGCGGAAAAAAGTAAATGGCTCACTATACATAATTTTGTATGAATAATATCTACATTATATTGAATGACAAGAAATTTCACTGCTAAATCAAAATACGTAATGGTAAACAATAATAATACATGAAGTATTGAAAATCTAGTGAATAATGATAATTAAAACAAATATGAGTGAATATAATTATGCAACAATAATTATTACACTCATAATTATTGTTAACAAAAATGATGAATTCATCATTTATTATTTAATTCATATAAAGATGTTTTAATTAAATGATTATTTAATTAAGTTTTTCTTATTATTGTTCATTAATAATATTATTAATATAATTATATTAAGGCAAATTAAAAAATAAATATTTACATGAAATTGAACATGAAAATAAAATGCTAAATATCCATTTAATGTGTTTTAATACTCTATGGTTGGTTTCCTTCCATTGCCTAAAACGTTTCGGGCTTCCAGAAGAATGGCTGAGTATTCTTCTGAATGCCTAAATAAACCAGGCACTTGGACGCCAGGTATAGATTTCGTCCCAAATTCTGCTGGACGTCGGCAGTCGGCTGAATGCTTGAACCCTCTAAATGCCTATACGACTTTGAATGCGACATCTTAGTAAAAGCTAATAATTCGCAGTTTTTCCGTGGGATGGCTTCCAATTGTATTTTATTGACAGCTGTTTTGAATTGTCATTAAGGGCTGTCCATAAACTACAGTACCATTTTGAGGGGGGAAGGGGGTGGAGCTCGTGGAAGTAAAGTTACGAACTTAAATAACGTTCAGTACGTTTCCTGATGCTACATTTGAACAAAGTTTGCGAATGTTGCAAAATATGGCTCTACAGCGGAACAGTTCAATGATAACTATTTTGAATTAACTTACCTCTTTTACAATCTTCCTCTTATTTCCACATTCTCGTCTTTTTGCTTAAATGTGAACTGAATTGATAGAGACCAGTGAGAAAATTAATTGAAAAGTCTACGATTATATTTTTGGTACGGAATTCATATCGTTTAGTTAAAAATTCTACTATTTGGTTGAAAATTTAATTATTTCGTTAGAAATTGATCTTTTTCAGTTAAAAATTTAACTACTTGCTTGAAAATTCATGTATTTTGTTGAAAATTTGTCTTTTTTTGGTAGAAAACTAATCTTTTTGTTTAAAAATTCATTTCTTTGTTGTTGAAATTTTAACCACTTGGTTGAATGTTTAACTATTTTGTTTGAAAATTATTTTCGTACTAAAGATTCATCATCTTACTTACAAATTCATCTCTTTGGTTAAAAATTCACGTATTTTGTTGAAAATTAATCTTTTTGGGTAGAAAATTAATCTTCTAGATTCAAAATTTATCTTTCGGGTTGAAAATTCAACTACTTCGTTGAAAGTTGAACCACCTAGTTAAAAAAAACATTTTCTTTTGTTGAACAATAATCATTTTAGTTAAAAATTCAAATCTCTGCTTAAAAATTTAAATATTTTGTTGAAATTTCTTTTTCTTTTATTCTTCTTCAAGCTCTATTTCAACTTCAGTTTAAGTTAAAATCATTCTTGGTTGAAATATCAACTATTGCACTTTACGTAGAGGATGGAACTTTTTGTTTGAATAAAATTCAACTATTTGGTTTGAGGTTAAACTACTTTATAAAACATTAATTTTTTCTCTTTGACGATTCATAATTTTAGTTCAAAAATTTGGTAGAATATTCATGTATTTAGTTGAAAATTCGCTTAAAAAGCTATTTAATCAAAAATGTATCTTTTTGATAAAAAATCCCACTACTTAATTGATAATTGAACTGCTTTGTTGATAATTCATTTTATTTGCAAGATTTACCTCGTTGGTTGACAATTTTACTATTATAATCAAAATTCTCTTTTCTTTTTGTTCAAAATTATTTTTATATCTGAAAATTGAACTATTACTTTTTTCGTGGAAAATTTATCCTTTATATGTTGAAAAATCAACTATTTAGTCGGAAATTCATGTATTTTGTTGAAAATTCCTCTTTCTGGGTAGAAAATTTATTATTTGGTTTAAAATTTAACTATATTGTTGAAGTCATCATTTTTGGTGGAAAAGTCAACTGTTTTCATGAAAATTCGTCCTTTTGGATTGAAAATTCATCTTTTATGGTAGAAAAGTCATCCTGGGTTAAGAGCTAACTTTTTTGTTGAAAATTTAATTTTCTTATAAAAAAATCGTCTTTTCAGCTTCACTGTTAGCAAAAATAGTCACTGACTTTATACGTATACAATATACGCAAATGACTTTACACAAATGTAAATGAAATTAAGTATAAATTTGTATATCTTATTTCTTAGTATCACGAAAAAATTCTATCACAGTAGTAACTTTTATCTGAACCAGACATATGTTTTGTTCATCTAAAGAAATGAATTTTTTGGCTGTATTTTATTCATTGAAATAAATATTTCGTACGTTCAAGGAAATGATTTCCTTGGCTCCAATGGTCTAGATTTGTTGAAAACTAATCCGGCCTTCAAAGAAATATTTATTGGATTCAATGAGTTCGATTATTTATATTGATCAGGAGACATATGAATCAATTAATTTTCCATAATTGAATAAAGCCTTCATGTTTGTTTGAATCAAAGAAATAATTATTTATTTTAATATTAGTGAAGTCAAAAATATATTCATCTGATAGAGAGGGTTGTAGCATTTATACGAATGAAGCATTTCTTTAGATAAATAAAATATTGGGTTTACATAAATACATATTTCTTTTGTTGAAGGAAATGTTTAATTTTATTAGTGAAATTGAATTATTCATAACAAATAAAGATTTATTTCAACGACAGAATTATTTTGTTAAATTAAACTTTTATTTATTTCGTTGAAAGAACTTTTTCTTTCAATGAAGAATACGAAGGAGACCATTCCAAACAAATATTTCTAACCAGTCAAAGAAATATTTCACTTAAGATAAGTGCATATCCATTCAACTGAAATAAATACATATTATATTAATGCATGTTGGCGTAATATTTTCAATTGAATACTTTTTTAGATTAAATTAATATGTTGTTAAATTCAATTTCCAAGTTTTTGATTTTAGTCCAGTCGTCACTAATATTTATTTATGCACTCAGAGGACCCCGAGATATCTTTTGTTTAAATGGTAGAAAAAATGAGATTTTTCATTTGGTGATATGAAGTCATCCAGGTCAGCCAGTGTCATAATTTTCCTGAAAGTGTTGCAAAATTTACACTCTATTGTGAAATTAGAAGTGAATATCAACAAACTAAACCCTATGAAAGGCAGCTCTTACATTGATCTTTCTCTACATATTAAGAGAAAAGAAGCATGTGTTAACGTACAAAATACGAATGACAATGAGTGCTTTAAGTGGGCTCTATTATCAGCCATGTATCCACCTAACGGGAAAGATATTGCTAAGCGCGTGTCCAGCTATCAGCAGTACAAGGATGAATTAAACTTTTTTGGAATGAATTTCCCTGTAGCAATGAAAGATGTATCAAAATTTGAAGCACAAAATGGCATCTCAGTAAATATTTATGGCTTGATTAAAAAGAAGCAAATGTTGATAGTCTTTCCTCTTCATCTCACTTGGAAGGTGAGATAAACTCATGTGAAACTCCTCCGAGTTGAAGAGGAATATGTGAATGAAAACAGCAGTGATGAAGAAGAAGACAACAATCAACAGGATAGCAGAACCCAATCATACAACTTCCACTATGCATGAATGAAAGATTTGTCTCGATTAGTTAGCCGCCAGCTATTAGTAGTTACTTCATCATCACTGCTAACGTCAGATAATCTTAAATCTTTATGTAAAATCAAATGCCGTAATGCTGAAGCTGACTGTTTAGGAGGTGGTGGCGGCAGAGCGGAAACATGTGAATACGAATGTGTTTCATATGATGGCGTCCGATCACGCTCATCGAGTGCATGATAAAAATCAGATGTATTTTATGTGATAAGATAGGTGAAGGAATAAATTATGGGGATCTGGGTGGAGGTCGGAGTGGCAAGGAGACTTGTGTACGCGGTAGCGGCGGAGTTCGTTGTGGCGGTGAAAGAAACAGTGATGGGGTTTCGGGCGGAGCACGGGACGGCAAGAAGACTTGCATACGCGACATTGGTGGAGTTTGTTGCGAATATGATGTCGAAGGCAACGATGGGGCTAGCGGTGAGCAAAATTAGAGATGAGGTGGGAGACTGTTCATGCAATTAAATAAAAGACTCTGTCCAAATCGAACTACTAAAAGTGCCCAGCAGGCAAACCTATTCTCGAGAGTTACTCCGCAGTTTTTGGCACTTTTCAGACGTTGCGCGTCGGTAATTGGTGAAATTAGAAAAAGTTAAAAATGAGTTATCACCGGAGTTGAAATTACAGGAGTTACAATGAACATAAACTGCAAACTGCATATTTATTTATTATTATATGTATTTATATGAACTTTTTAATAATGCTTTCCAGAATTTCAAGTTTTATTAGTTATTCATCATAATAGCGCGCGGGAAGCCCCTTGGAGCTCCCCTGGCACTCAAGCCATAAAGCCTATTTTGCTACACTCTTAACTATTCGCTTTCAGTAGTTGACCCCAGACCTCTTGGTGAAGCCTGCTATATCAATCACTGATCGCGTAATAATTTCCTTAGGTTCCATAAAATTGCCTCAAGGGTTTTCTGCCTAAGCCTAGCTAATGCCGAGCACTGGCATGAGTCATGCAAGGATGTTTCATCATTTCTGCCGCATTTCCTGCACTTTCTCGTTGGGTTATATCTTATTTTGGCCATATGATAGTTCTGGCCCTTCTGCCCTGTTAACATCTGAACCACTTCCCTTACGTCTTTCTTAGGTAAAACGACGATTTCTCTGGCTCTATCCATCCTGTACGTATAGCCCAGGATGGCTTTTGCCTGTCGGCAACCCTGGATTTGTTCTCAGTATTTCCAGTGCATTGTTCGGATCCAGCTTTTGATGGCCATCTCGATGCAGCAAGAGGCTAGTCCCAGTACCGGTCCTATGTATTCAGATGCTGCGCCGCATTTTGCTAACTGTTTTTTTCGTTGCCCTTGATCCCTGTGTGGCCAGAGACCCACATGAGAGCTACTTTTTCCTTTTCTGAAAGCTGGTTTAATGCCATTTTGCATTCCCAAACTAGTTCTACTGTTATGTCTGGTTTCCCAACTGCAGTTGGGAAATCAGAACAGCCAGGACCTCAGCCTGAAAGACAGTAGCATGTCGCCCAAGCGGGATCCCTATCCCCTTCATCTCGTGCTGTCATAGATTTCAGCTCTTGACCCTACCCCCTCTCGGCCAATCTGTATACCAGATTTCCCCTTGCAGGAGCTGGTTACCATTTGCTTTCCACACATCCCTGTTTGGGATGCAGACGCGGAAAGTTTTGGTCAAGTTGAATCGTTTTGTTATTTTAGCTTGTTATACCTCTAGATTCGGCAGTCTGCTGATGCCGCTTGGGAGCCTAGTGTGCCTAATCTTCCGATACCATCTATTTACTCTTGCCATGTGGCCCATCGCGTTAGCCGTACATGCAGTTATCGCAACATTTAGGAGTTCGTCACAGAGCATGAATCCCATCGCCGCAGTCGGCCTAGTCCATATTGCTCCCGTCAAACCCCTGAATTCCAGCGTTTGTAATCGTCGGAACCTGTCCTGCTTCGTTTTAAGTTTCGCCCGTGGCCACCAGACCACGGCCACATATAGGAACCTTGGTTTAAGGACAGCAGAGTTGAGCCATGCAAGCATTTTCGGCCCTAGACCCTACGTTAACCTAAAAGTACTTCTGTACATCCAAAAAGTACTTCTGTACATCCAAAAAGTCATGACAAACTTCCTGCATTGTGTCTCCAGGTGCTTTGCCCAGTTCAGTTTTCTATCTAGGATTACTTTAAGATATTTGACTGAATCTAAAAACGAGAGCCCTGAGCTATCGCACCAGAGCCCTACGATTCCCAGTGCCGATCTTGTAAGGCACGTCAAAGTTTCCAGATGAGCTCCCCTGACAAGGATTACAAAGTCATCCGAGTAGCCCTGGGGGTAATACCCCTCTTTATTGAGCCTACGAAGGAGATCATCCACTACAATGCACTACAATGCACCCGGAGCTCTATTCCCCTGACTAGGCCTTCGCCTCATCTGGTTTCAAGTCTCCTCCAGTGTAGCACGCTTTCTATCCAGCTCACTAGCTGATCTAGCACGCCACACCTCGGAGCCTTTCGACAGATGGCTTCTGGGGTAGTATTACTAAAGGCATTTTCTATATCCAAGAAGGTATCCACAGCATACCTCTTGTGTTCCAGCTCTGCTTTAATTTTGCCGCGACAGCATGGATCGCATTTTTTAACGAGTAGCTTGTCTGAAAGGCTTGATGCCCTCTGTGCAGCAGGGAGGCTAAACGCATCTCATCCCTGATATATCTCTCGACCAGCTTCCTCAACGTCTTCAGGATGAACGACGTTGAGCTGGTCGTCGTGAAATCTTTTGCGAAAGTGTAACCCTCCTTTCTAGGTTTGGGAATAAAGGCCATTTTGCCATCCTTCCATGCCGATAGCACGTTTTTTTGAGCAATGCTTGCCCTAAATAGTTTCGTTAGCGGAGGGACGATGAAATCCATGCATTTTTGTAAAAGTTCTGGATAGACGCCATTCGCCCCTGATGATTTGAAGAGACAGAAGGACCCTACGGCCCATTCCACCTTTTTGTTATCAACGACCTTGGCGGCGAAATTTGAGTCGGTCTTGTCCCCCTCTTGGCCCCGGGCTTCCACTTATTGTGGAGCCTCGCTGTTTCCGGAATGTGCTTCTATTCCTCGCAGAAGCCACTCCAATTATCCTGTTTATACTTTCTCATATTTTTATTGTTCTCGTATTGGGCCGTCTTATAGGTGTGCCAGTCTGAATGCAATTTATTTCGGTTTGCCCTGTTGTACAACGCTCTTTTCTTTTTACGTAGTTTCTCAGGGTGGGTGTTCCACCAATCTGCTCCTTTCCGAGAGAGACTCTCCATCGGAGACTCTCCAGCCCACTATCTCGCTCCTAAGTTCATTCGAGCATAGAGTCAAATTGAGAACATCACTTCTGTTTTTAATCTGGAATGTGGAAGTACCACCCCGATTCAGAATCTCCAGGTCAGTGCCGGCTGGGTATTCGATTAAATCTCTCCCTCTGTCATTGATGTTTGTGCTCCCCCACACCGTACGGTGGGGGTTTTCATCACAGCCCAGCAGCAGAGGGAGGCGGGGGTCAGCATCGTCCGGGAAGTAGGTCGAGGCGATAAATACCTCTTGTCTTTCTACGCTTCTGCCCCTGAGTCTCACCTCAATAACGTTGAGATCCCTTGGTGTTTTTTTCGCGCGGTCCCTTATATATGGAGTCACACCCTGACAAGCCCAACATCCTATCCTTGTATAACCAGGGTTCTTGGATTAGGACAATGTTTGTCTTTACCGCTGACACGCGCCTGGCTAGACCCGCCGAAGCGTCTTTGCTGTGGTGCAAATTAATCTGCATCATGGAGATTCCTGTGTCATTCATTAAAAGGTTAATTCGGGACACCTTTGTCTGCTTCTGGCCTCCCTACGGATCCTAGTTGGGTCACCCGGAAGGTAACACTGGTTTACAAAAAAAAAAAAAAAGGTGAGGACTATTTGACAAGACCACTTTCTCCTTATGTATTCTGACGCGCTGAATACGAATCCGAGGTCTATTTACCTCCATCACGTCAGGTTCAAGGTCATTTCAAGGTCAAATACAG
>JAABKJ010004627.1:0-24105 GCA_011634705.1 Andricus grossulariae
GATCTACTTCGTATGGCTTACTCTGTCCGTCTTCAATTTTCTAATTTTTAATTCATTTTCGTAATTAGCGACCTAAATAACATATAATTACTAAGATTAATCACAATCGAGCCGTTGTTTGCATTTTTGTCCGCCATTTAAAATTTTCAAATTTTGACTTCAGATTCGGGTTCAGCGACCCCAAACACTTGTAAATACCAAGATTTATCCAAATCGAGCCGTTTTTTGTATTTTCATCCGCCATTTTGAATTTTCGAATGTTGACTTTCGATTTGGATTCAGCGACCCCAAAACCCCCCGAGTAAGACTTGAATGCAAAATCCAAGTAAGTTAAATAGGAAAAAAGAAGATTGACACATTTTGCGTCAATGCCACACAGGGCACGGAAAATTTTGACGCATTTTGCGTCAATGCCAACGAAAGAATTAATGTAGATAGCATATTGAATTCGATATACAAGACTTTAAAAGGAGACCAAAATTTCAACAACAACAAAAGTTAAACCTTTACGCAAAGGAAACGAATTTTCAACAAAATAGTTGAACTTTTAACCAAATAGTTTAATTTTCAAGCCAAAAAGATGAATTTTTAACAAAACAGTTCATTTTCAACCAAGAAAAATTAATTTTAAAACATACAGTTAAATTTTCAACTAAAAAAGATTAATTTTTTAAACAAAAAGTCGAATTTTCAACAAAACACATGAATTTTCTAACTAATAGTTGATGTTTTAACTTATAAATGATAAATTTCCAACCAAAAATGGAATAGTTAAATTTTTAGATAAAAAAAAATTATTTTTACAAAAAAAAACAATTTTTCAACCAAAAAGTTAATTTTATAATAAATAGTTTAATTATAAAATTGTTTAATTTTCAACCATATAGTAGAATTTTCAACATAAAATCTTAATTTTTCATCCAAATAGTTAGTTTTCTTTGAAAATGTTGAATTTTCAAGCCATAAAGACGAATTTTCTACAAAACAGTTTAATTTTCAACCTGACAATAATATGAATTTTCAACTAAAATCATGAATATTCAACAACAAAAATTAATTTAAAAAAAGTAGTTTAACTTTAAATCAAGTAGTTGATTTTACACCAAAAAACATTATTAAAAAAAAGCTGTTGAAGACAATTAAAAATGACGAATTTTCAACAAAATAGTTGAATCCTCAACCAAAACAGATTAATTTACAACCAAACACTTGAATTTCAACCAAAAGGGATGAATTTTCATCTGAATAGGAGAATTAATTTTCTATCAAAAAAGACGATTTTTTAACCAAATAGTTGAATGTTTAATTAGAAAAGTTCAATTTTCAGCCAAAAATGTATTAGTTACATTTTTAGTTTAAAAAATTAATTTTCAGCCCAAAAAAATTCAACAAAATAGTTCAACTTTCAGCCAAAGAGATGGATTTTCAACTAAAATGATGAATCATGAACAAAAAAATGAATTTTCAACAAAATAGTTCAGCATTCCACCCAACAGTTTATTTTGTAACCAAGAAGATTAATTTTTTTTAAATTGAATAGTTAGATTTTTATCCAAATATATGAATCTTCAACAACAACAAAAAATGATTTTTTAACAAAGTAATTCAACTTTCAACCACGTAATTTTATTTTTTTTTTTACCAAAAAATATGACTTCCTAACAAAATAGTTGCATTTTCAACAAAAGAATTAAATTTTCAGTCAAATACATAGTAGAATTTTTAACCAAAGAATATGAATTCCGAGCAAAACATATACCTAATAACAGATTTGACAACCAAAAATATTTGCATTTTTTTACTGAGAAAAAAGCAGAATCCCTTAAGAAATGGGAAAAGAGAGGAATAGGCGAAAGAGTATCAAATTTGAAATATGAAAGTAATTTTCAAACTTATTAAGTTATTGTTGAAATTTTTCGCGAAATTCACAAGCTTTGTTCAAAATTTATCATCAGGAAACGTACTAAATGTTATCTAAGTTCGTTGCCAACCGTAGTTTTTCGCGTGACCTCTCCCACCCCCTCAAATTGGTAACGAAGTTCATTGACGGCCCCTAAGACTTAAGACTAGATTTAAAAATATTAAAATAACTCTAACATATTTACATCTTTTATATGCGCAGGTATGAAGAAAACGTCGTGCAAGAATATTTCCCCTTGCCAAAGGTTTTGGAGGGACTATTTAAACTTGCCGAAACGTTGTTCCACATAAAAATTGTCGAAGGACCAAAACCAAGTGTCTGGCATGAGGATGTTCGATTTTTTAATGTTTGCGATTTGGACAACTCTGATACGGAACCCATAGCAAGTTTCTATTTCGATCCGTATCTCAGAGAAGATAAAATGCATGAAGGTCAACATGATGGTTGGATGATCGGCGTAAGAAACAGAAGCAAAATTTGCGATATCAATCCTTTAGCCGCGATGGTGTTCAATTTCCAGTCACCAGAACCAGGGAAACCTTCGCTTCTTACGTTCGAGGATGTCGAAGAATTATTCAGAAAGGTAAATATTAAATTTCTTGGGCCATTACTTATCTTTGAGAATAAAGCCTCAATCTTAACGGGATTTATTAAAGTCAGAAATCGGTATGCAAGTTTCCGGCCGCACGTCATGTAAATATTATACTGTTTTGCTAACCAGAGCCGGTTTTTCGAGAAAATGTTCATATTTTGTTTAACAATCTATAAGTAAATACAATAGCAGTGGGCTACAGTCAACTGTCTGTGCGTTTTTTGAGCGTGCTCTTGGACCCTCGTGAAACGAGAGGAGGCAGATACAGAGTTGAATCAGCCGGAACGAATGACCCTTTCATTGTTATGAGATTCAGGCCGATTACAAAAAATGAAATTAGGAAAGCATGTCTTGATTCAATTTTAATTAGTAGAATTAGTTTATTCATATAATTAAAAGAAAGTGAACAAAATTCATGAAAATCAGTTAATATTTGCAGTAATAATGGAAATGTTAGAGTGCATACAAACGTGTAGCTGTACGAAAAGTCGACACCAACTCCCTAAGTCTGGATTATTAGTAATCAATTAAAAACTACTGATTAGGAAGGCTTAGTAATTCGAATATTAAGCCTTACTAAATAAATAAGCAATTTTCTAGTAAAGATTCTGAGAAAAGCAAAAGCTTACTAAAGCAATTACTGAATGACTTCGCAATATTTCAGTAGTACAAAACTATGCTATTTAGATGTAGAGCATATCCGTCGTTCGATGCAAAATTATCATTTTGATCACTTGAATTTCAAATAATGAACATTGAAATAAGATTAAAATGCATATATAAATCGCAAACAAAAAATGGGGTTCAAAATATGAGTGGTAAATATTCTGTCCATATATAAACGGAAAAAATTATAATAATTTTTTTTTTTAACAGGAAACTGTATCCCCGAATCGCAGATTTTCGTACCTTTGAATTCGGTATATATATACCACTTCGTGAGTTTACAAGTTCGAATCCAAGTTTTGGGAAAATGTGAAAATTAAAATGTAATACCCAATTCTGGTAATAATTCCACCTATTTTTATTTCAATTAGGCCTTTTCAATCTTGCTATAATTTTCACAATAACTGTTAAATGGATGATAAATTATACTTTAAAAAGCTCTGTCAACATTATTCCCATTTAGTTAGCGCTTTATTCACACTTGTAAAATTTTTATTTCAGCTCTATACTATATTATTTTTTTAATGTGATTCATTAATGATAACGAATGAACATTTAAATAAGATTAAAACGTATTTCATTACGTTTTAGAGGTGACACAACTATTTTGAATCTCGTATATTTATACAAATTTCCAACAGTGCATGATATGAGACGGACTGGAGATTGTGCGCGTGGGTAGGCCCTGACTTTCTTAAAGTGGGTAAGGGATGTATGTGGGGGGGGGGGGGCTTTCAAAACTATAAATGAATAAAAAATTTTTTTTTTTTTCAACCACAAATACTATACACTGTATATGAAAAATTATTTTTGAATTTGTACTTCGATAAGGATCAAGTTCAAGGATCAAGTAAAAGGATCTTGTGAGTTTTATGCGAGTTAAATAACTTTTTTGACCAGGAGATTTTTTTGCATACGATAGATTTTTCTACTTTTTCTCGCAAACAATGATAGATATGAAAAAATGTTAAAGTAAAAGTTTGCAGGCCTAACAAAGTTCTAAGAAAAATACGTCTTGTTCTTTTGCGATATTTCTCATCATTTACGAGAAAAAGTAAAAATTACAATTTTAGGAAAACAAACTCTTCCGGCCTCCAGAATGGTTCAGTCCGCATAAAGGTGATAGGATGCATTTTTTCTATTAGCAGAACCTTTCAAAAAATATTTGGAAGGATACAAAAGGTGGGGTTTTGCAGAAAATATTTTTTTTCGATGTTTTCAAAATTTGAAGAAGATAAATAAAAAAGATTTTCTGGAAAACCCCACCTTTCTTATTTTGCCTCATGTTTTTTTTACAATTTCTGCTTATATAAGGAAGATATCGTATCAGCTTTATGCGAGGTAAACCATTTTTGAATGCCGGGAGAATTTTTTTTCTAAACACGTATGTTTTCCATTTTGATCGTCAACGATGAAAGATATCGCAAAAGAACAGACATTTTTCATATAACTTTTTTAGACGTGCAAAAATTTATCCTAACATTTTTTATGTGTCATCGTTTGCGAGAACAACTAGAAAAATTGATTGTATGAAAAAAATTCGTATGGTCACAAAAGTTATTTAGCCCGCATACAACTCACAAGGTATATTCCTGATCAAAACACAAATTCAAATAAAAAAATAGGCAAAAAATATAAGGCTCGGTTTTTTGAGAAAATCGAGTTTAAATTTTTTAAGATAAACTGCCGCCATGTTGTTAATTTTAACTCTTCTTTAAATTTTCCTTCGTATTACGACCAAAACACAAAATGCAAATACACATAACTTCTTGGAAGAAATTCTTGTTGCAAATAGGAAAAATACATATCGCCTAATTTCCTCTAAAAAAAACAACATATTTCGTCCCCAAAAGATTCTGCGACTTCAAGTATAGAACCTGTCTGATTTGAAATGGATTCGGTATTTGCTTCGTTTATAACAATATTTGTGGTCAGATCAAAGATAAATATCTGTGATTTAGTCATACATTTTTTCCGTGAATGATATGCATGAATTAATTTAAGCATTTTTTGTATAAATTGAACGTCTTATTTATAAGTTCATTCAATGGAAAAACGTGTTCTTCCTTGTCATTGATTAAAAATAGTTATAGAAATTAAAATTGAGACAAGGCTACAAAATTGCAATTTTTTTTTATTGGGATTGGGACAATGTGTAACGAATGAATTTTCTTGGTATATGAATTTAAATAAGTGCAATGAGCGGATTAGAAACTTGACTGCTGTAATAGCTGCTTCTCCCTTGCTTCATGCAAGAAGGTTATCTCAGATAATTAAATAAAGACAGGTGGGCGCGTCATGTAGTTATGTTCGTCTTTGAGTTTGTAATTGATTACTACTAATTCAGATTTAGAGAGTAGGTGTCAACTTTTCGGCACAGCTACATGTTTGAATGGACTTTAACATTTCCATTATTACTGAAAATATTAACCGATTTTCATTAATCTTGTTTTTCACTTTCTTCTAATTATATGAATAAACTAATTCTGCTAATTAAAATTGAATCAAGCCATGCCTCCTCTCATTTAACGAGGGTCTAAGAGCACGCTCAGAAAACACACATACAGCTAACACTGAGCATCACTGCTATTGCACTTACCTTATCGATTATTGAACAAAATATAAACATCTTTTCGAAAAACCGGCTCTTGTCAGAAAAACAGAACAATATTTACATGACGTATGCAAAAAATCAGACAAAAATATTTAACCGTGCGACCGGAAACTTGCATCCCGTTTTCTGACTAATGAATCCCCTTTAAGACCTTTCCTTCAGTGTGCAATAAAGTCTTGGACGAGAATCCATTCCATTTAGCGTGGGGCAATTTGGTTGAGTACGAAAGGATAATCCTCTCAGGAAGAAAATATGAAATATGAATCATAAAACTAGGGTCTTCAATGCCAGTAAATGGAAAATAGAGTCTGGTATTCATTATAGTTGCTCAGCAGGATACTTGACTCTTCTAATAGTTTAATTGTCAGCATAAAAGTGGGCGTGGTTCATTGCTTAATCCTTTTAGGAACAAGAAGGATTAAAGAAAGGTGATAATCGATTTTCATTGTGTTGGGTGAAGAGGACATTTGACTTTTCTAATAGTTTAATTGGTATAATAAATATGGGCGTGGCTTGTTCCTTAATCCTGTTAGGACCACAACAGATGAAAGAAAGGTCATAACCAATATTCATTATGTTAGATCAGCAGGACACTTGCCATTTCTAATTGTGGGCGTGATTTCTTCCTTAATCCTGTTAGAACCACAAAAGATGAAGAAAAGATCAGAATCCGCTAGGTCCTGCTAATTTGAATATAAAACCTTGGAGACTTCAATTGTACCTGTTTTCTTGACCCTTTGATATTTATGGTATTCCTTACAGACACATTTCTTAACTCTGTCTTTAGAGTTTTTTTGGGTCGCTGATTATGAAAATCAATTCTAATTTTCGAAATTTAAGAAATGAAAAATGCCCATCCTGCGTACCTTGTGATTTTTGAAACTTCCATAACAGAAAAACTGAAAGGCTACTCTCAGAATAAATTAATGGTTTGAACGAAAATCAATTAATTTTATGTAGCGCGAATGAATTCACATGATTTTAATGTATAATATTCCATTTTTGTATAGTTTGGTAAGGGATTCCAACATCTTCTAACGACAGTGAATTACACAGAATTGGCTGGTTTATCGAACGTGGAATGGGATTCAGCTGATGTTAGCGCTCATTTTATGGCCAACTGGTAAATTAAATCAATTATCCTAATTCATTTTCGTATCGAAATTTACTTACTTAAACTTAAAATTTTTAAAAACTGCATCAGTTCTTATTACCATTGCAAATTAATAATAAAAATGGGAGAAAAACAAGATTGGTATGAATTATGATTGCAATTTGAAATTAAAGAATTTTACGCCCTTAGATGAATTTGTTTTAAAGGCCGGCATTACATTCTGAATACTCATTTTAGTAAATTCTTTGATTTAAAATAATTCAAGATTAAACTTCTATTTTTAACATTTATTTTAATTTATCATAAGTCAAAAAGCTACAAATTGAAAAATATATCCGCAGTTTTTACAGTGTTTTTGGAATTTTTCAATTTTACAAGCTCCAATAGTTTTAAATTGAACGCCTAGAATTTTAAATTGTACATATAATATTTTGAACGCTTTAAGATTAAAATGTTGGTCAGTTTATATCATAAATTCTTAAATGCATTAAAATTATTGTAGTCTGTATGTATAAAAAAATTGTTCAATTTTGGGTGGCTTCCATAAATATTGTGCACTATGTGTATTATAATCAATAATTTTATAAGGCAAAAAAAATGATTTTCGAAATTGAATACGCACACTAGTCTAAGTTGTACCTTTTTAGTCGACAATTTTTTCAGCAATATAAAAAATCAAAATCGGATATGATTTAGACATCCCCTATTTGAGTTTTGTCGTTTTATTGATTTTTTGTTGTTTTCATTTTCTCAGTGACTTGAAAGTGCATGACTTACAGGGACGCATGAAAAATCCTGATAAACAAAATTCCCGACACTGTAAAATTCCCGAATTGAAAAATTCCCGAACAGTTTATAATATTACCGAATTGAAAAATTCCCGAATAATAAAATTCCCGACAGTTTATAATATTACAGAATTTGAAAATTCCCTATTGATAAAATTCCCATAGGAAAATTGCCAAATTATAAAATATCCGAACTGGAAAATTCCCGAAATATAAAATTCTTTTATGAATATTATTTATTTATTACAAATACATTAATTAAATATTTGTATTTAAAAAAATATATTTTTAATGTTTAAAGTTTCTAAAATTATTGTTTAAATTTAAAATAACAATTATTGAAAAAAATATATTTCTGGATAAAATTGTTTTCAATTAGGTATTGTTCTTTTAAATTCAAACAATACTTTTAAAGACTTTAAACATTAAACATATTTTGTTACAAAAATATTTGATAATTGTATTTTTAATAAGTAAATAATATTTACAAAAAAATGTAATTCTTTAAATTCGGGAATTTTCTAGTTCGGATATTTTATGGTTCGATAAATTTTCTGTCAGAAATTGGATTATTTGGGAATGTTCAAATTCGGTAATATTATAAACTATCGGGAATTTTATTATTCGGGATTTTTCCAATTCGGTAATATTATAAACTATTCAGAATTTTATTATTCGGAAATTTTTTAATTCAAGGATTTTATTATTCGGGAATTTTCCAATGCGGGAATTTTATTATCAGGAAAGTTTATTATCCGGGAATTTTCCAATTCTGAAATTTTACGGTGTCGGGAATTTTGTTTTTCGGGATTTTTCAGACGTCCCTTTGTATACATATAGAATTATCCCCTTTCACATTATCATAATTGTACATAATTTAATGACAATTTTTAAGGGCTGAGGATATTCGTACGGCCGGCCGTATATAATCTTGCAAAATGATTGGGGCAGCTGGAAAGGGGGTGGTTGTCAAAATTTCCACCAATTATAATAGTATACCTCGTCCAACCGGCCGTACGAATAAACACTACGATTTTCAAAATTACTTTTAGGAAAAATAATAATTTTATGTTACTTGTTTCACATTTTTCTAAAAGAATTTAACATACGAAATAGTTCAGTTTTGAACGTTAGGGATTTTATATCTATCTGATACTTTTAAAATTGCATTATTATAAGGCTTTCAATATCAAATTGTTATAAATTTTTTAACTCGTGTATTTGAAAACATACCATTTTTAACGTTTTAATTTTAAAACTCTCAATCGTAAGAACTTTTAATTATTGTGAATTATACAATTTTGATTATTTCATTTTGAATTACTATGTCCAATTTTGAAGGCTTCGAAATAAAAATTATTTGACTTGGAATTTTTCCAATTTGAAAATTGACAAATCTTGAAACTTCAGTGAACGGGAAACATGATTATAAACTTTGGGGGGGGGGGGTAATGATATTCTTTGCCTAAGATTTAAGTTATGATCTTCATTTACAGCAATGTTTTTTTTGGTACAAATCGCAGTTGAGTCAAACTATTGCAAAAAATCTCTATTATTAAAATCTTAATTTTGAAAGGTAAACTGTCACTAACTTCTCTGTGAATGCACGGAAATAATGAATCCAACGTATACTTTATTATTATGGATTAAAATTTAATTTACTAAATTTCAAAATTTAATATCACGAAGTTTTGTAAAATTGCTTAATGAACAAACTGAACCCTGATTCATTCATTGAGTTTTGTACATTTTTATTGGATAAAACTCTAACACATAAACTTTGAACTACAATATTGTAGTTAATAATTATAGTTATGATAAACATAAAACATTATATAATAATTTATAATTATAACATTGTAATGTATATTATATATTTGCTGTTAAGCTCTCAAGTTTCTGCTACATTACGTTTTGCAGGGTCTACGAACCCTCCATAATATCAGAAATCAGCGGACACTACGAAACGGGAAAGCCATTGCCTCAAGAAACTATCGAAAATCTTAAAAACTTCAGGACACACATGGCAGGATACAGACTTTGTGAAAAGCTTTACTTATCTCATTTTGATTTAGAATTACACGAGAAGTAATTATAATTAAATTTTCATATTACAATTGGTAATTAACTAGTTCCTAAAACTTGTTTTCTAAAATGCATTTGTTTCTAGGCCAGAGTTTTGGGTGCAAGTAATGAATCGTCTATGGAGAAAGTATTTCGTTATCCCAGAATTCAAGGAAGACTCGCATGTTTGTTCTTTCAGCGAAATATTCTCCGGAAGCATGGGTGCAGCTTATTACAGGTATATTTTGTATAATTAAATATATATTTACCTAGATCAGGGTATCACTAACCTCGAAATAGGCGTGAATTAGAATAATAGCGGGAATTAAACGTGAATAATTCGAGCCGGGAATTACATTTAAAGTTTGGGAAAATGTGATTTTTGAAAGGTTTCAAGAGAATAATAAAATTTTCTTAGGATTTCTGCGAAATTTTTTTATGATTTTTTATTTTGGGAACTTAACTTAAAGTAGATATTTCAACAACAATTTTAAGATTTCCAAAAGTGTCAACAAAGAATTCGGAAGATTTTAAGACAATTTTTCTAATTATTCAGATTTTTTTTAAATTTCAGAAAAAATACCGTCATTTTAAAAGATGTTTAGAAGGTTTAGAAGTTTTGAACAGATTAGCAGATACATTTTTTTCTAAATATTAAAAAAAATTTAAGAAATAAGTTTTTAAATATTTCGAAGCTTTTTAACAATTTTTTAAAGATTTCAAGAAAACAATTTTTCTTAAGATTCTTGGGAAAATTATAAATGATTTTCTATTTTAAAAAATAAATTTGTAAGAAAATTGCAACAATAAATTTCGAAAGATTTCTAAAAATTTTGGGAAAAAATCTGGAAGATTTTAAGGCAATTCTTATATTTCGAAATATTTTTAAAAATTTGAGGAATAATTTGAGTCATTTTAAAAGATGTTTGAAAATTCTTCTCTTTGTGTATAAATGACACCCCTTCGGTTAAAAAAGCAATTGTTTGGTTGAAAATTAATTTTTGTGGAGTAGGATTCAACTATTTTGTTGAAAATTCGTCTTTTCTGGTTGAATTCAACTGTAATTTAATTCCTTAAATATATTTTTTTTTCTCGAGAATTTAACTATTTTTTAACTATTCCATTTTTGGTTGAAAATTCATGTATTTTGTTAAAGTGTCGTCTTTTTGGGTAGAAAATTAATGTTTTTGGTTCAAAATTCAACTATTTTCATGAAAAATCATATTTTTAAAATGAATGCAACTCTTTTTGATTTCAAATTAAAATCTTTTCCAGTTGAAATATCGAATACTACATTTTTTAGATGAAAATTCATCTCTTTGGTGGAAAATGTAACTATTTCGTTGAAAATTTATCTTCTTTGGTAGAAAATTAATCTATTTGGTAGAAAATTCAACTATATTTGGTTTAACATTAATTTTCTGGTTGAAAATTTATATTTTCAGGTTCAAAAATTTAACTATTTTGTTGAAAATTCGTCTTCTTTGCAAAATAATTTAAAATTTGAAAAGATTTCAACAAATTCAAAACAAAATGTGGATTTTTGAAACAAAATTTATAAGCGTTTCAAAAATTTTGAAAGGTTTCAAGAGAATACAAATTTTTTCTTAAAATGCATGCGAAAATTTCACATGATTTTCTAAAATTTCGAAAAAGAATATAAAAGATTTTAAAGAAAAATGTTGCAACTTTACAAGATTACAATAAAAAATATATATTTATTAGAAATATTTATACCTTTATTATTATTATTAATTATTTATATATATATATATAAAATTAAAAAATAAGGTTAACAACCACCACAGGGTCCCACTGGGAGCAACGGCCATCTAAAAAATGACACCGGCTCCCAGTAGGACCGCGGTAAACCCCCACTCATGGCCACGTCTCACAACCGTGAGATGGGTTATCAAATTTATATCAAATTTAACTTTATCTAAATTTCCTTTTTAGTTACCTTTGGTCTGAGATGATCGGCGCTGACGTTTTTAGTGCATTTCAAGAAATTCCTGCAGGCGACAAAGCCCAACAAAAAATTATTGGGCGCAGGTATCGAGACACGTTCCTTGCCCTAGGAGGCAGCTGCTCATCAAACGAAATTTTCAGGAGGTTTAGAGGACGAGACCCAAGTGCTAAGGCGCTTTTAAAAAATCTAGGATTGAAAGCAGTTACGTCTGAGAAACAAATTAAGGCTTAATATTCGTACCAGTGACTTTTTCAATTACAAAACAGATCAATTATCAACAAAAGAATCATTAATCATACAAGACACTATAATTTTTCCAACCTCCTTTCAAGGAGACTAGCATTTGATCGATTACTCGTAAAGAGCATAAATATATTAAAGAATTGAATTGTAAGAACTTCGAAGTTGTTAGCTTTCTATTTTATTAAGTTTTAGATCTTTGCGATTTAAC
The DNA here is from genome assembly GCA_011634705.1 of Andricus grossulariae. Taxonomy (NCBI): domain Eukaryota; kingdom Metazoa; phylum Arthropoda; class Insecta; order Hymenoptera; family Cynipidae; genus Andricus; species Andricus grossulariae. Next base: position 12,180 of record JAABKJ010004627.1, read on the forward strand.
AGTCATGAGAAATACATGGATTATTTATCTAATTTAAAAAGATCTTTCTATTGTATCAGATAATGGTTTGTATCTTTGTATATTTTAAATGCCCATAAAGTAATATTGACGAAATTGGTTGTAAATACACACTGAAGATTGATTGATTCTTACATAACAAGTGAGAGCGAAAGTAATTATATTGAAGGATAACTTTCGACTTATTATGTAAAAGCTTTATTATTGTCATATAACATTTTTTGTTTATAAGGACTTAAATAATAAAATCATCTTAGTATAAGAAAATACTGAACATTTATTAAAAGTCCAGAGTATTTTAGTAGCACTGAAAGTCAATTTCCGATTAAATATCTTAAAAGTAGTCCAAGGATAAGTCTTGACAAGAAAATAAAGAATAAACGCCTCCTTTATTAATGTTTGTATGCTGCATATTGCAGATGGTTTATAATTCGGTTTCAAATTAATTAATTATATAAAGCAGAAGTCAAAATACGATTTGACAATTCATTAACTACAAAAAAATATATAAAAATGGTCATTTTTAAGAACGAATCGTTCAACCTTACGAAAATACACATCTCATTCAATAATAAATAATAAACATTACATTACTAAGCTGAAAATGCATTGTGCCCTTAGTCAACAACGAAGAATATAGTGCACCTAGTCAATGATTACAATTAATACAATTATTTTCTCTCATAACTCGTTCTTTGGCATGGCATGGCATAAAAATAGTTTAAACGTCTCATGCATTCCTAAATCCTTCATTTTACAAAAACCTTATTCTCACATATTGCGAAAGCTGCAAACTACGTATCACGATCGATATTTGCAATCTATGGAAAAAAATACTTAAATACTCTTTAAAAGTATCCAGAGCAACGAAAATTAACATGAAAAACTGTTAGGCACAAGACTATCGAATCAGTAGTCTCCTGCGAGAAAACTAAGTTAATTTCTAGCATTTGCCGTTTGTCCTAAAATAAAGGATATCTACAAATTGGATTATTTTACGAAACTTACTACGACTATGCTTATTAAAAGAATGATGATGATAATCCAGTAGCCCCACGTTCTATCTTTTTCACTGATACTTTGTACTGTTCGAGTTCCTTGAATCAAACGTTCGTCGGTTCTGTCGACGTGGTCCGCTAAATCGTCGATTATTTCTGAAAAAATTACAAATTTGAAAAAAATCTATGACCATTAAAAATAGAAATGGAAAATAATTATAATTTTTAAAAAAATATTTCAAAACATTGCAAAAAAGTCAAGTTGTGTAACATAATAATATTGCACACGAAGTCTTAAAAGAAGAGAAGTAAATTGAAGAAAATCAGTGTAATCGGCTCATTAGAGGCAGAATAAGAAAATAAAATAAAGGGACAAAAGGGAAAGAGAGTCAGTCAATGAAATCAATCTCTTAATATTTGACTTATTTTTTCTCCGTCTTTGTTATACTAATATGAACCAACATGTTTCGAGGTCAATTTTATACCTCCTCGTCAGGGAAATTTTATAGGAAACTGCCGGTAAATATTTATATTATTCAGAGTGACCGGGAATCTTTTAAGACCGGGAAATTACCCGGAATATTACGCGGACCGAGAATTTTGTTTAATTTTCAATCAAAAACTATTAAGTTGAGAAAATAATAGTTTTTATTTCAAAAGCAGCACATAATAAAACGTCCTTATTGGTAAAAAATATCAGTAAAAATATGCATCGAGTAAGAAAAGCCAATATAGGAAATTTTAGTTACGCAGTTTGCACACTCTTTCCACTATTCCCCTCTTTACCCGTTTTTTTTTTAAATTCTTTTTTCCCTGATTTTCGCTTAAATGTGAACTGAATCAATAGAACACAATAAGAAAATGCAACTATTTTTGGTTGAAAATTAATTCTTTTTGGCGAAAAATTCAAATATTTTATTGAAAATTTAATTATTTCGTTAAAAATTCAACTATTTTGGTAGAAAATTCATCTTTTATGGTAAAAATCATACTTTTTGGTAAAAAATTCACCTTTCTTGGTTGAAAATTAACTTTTTTGTTGAAAATTCAACTTTCTTCTAAAAAATGCAATTATTTAGTTGAAAGTGCAACTGTTTTTCGTTAAGTTTATTTTTTGGTTAAAAATTCATCTCTATTTGGTTGTAAATACATCTACTTGCTCGCAAATACAACTATTTAGTTGTAATTGCAACTGTTAGGTTGGATTTTTTTTTTTTTTAAATTCAACTATTTGTTTGAAAATTCATCTTTACTGGTGAAAAATTATCTTTTTTTTTTGCTGAAAATTCACCTTTTCATGTCTTCTAGAAAATTCGTCTTTTTGGTTTGAAAAATTAACTATTTGGTTGAAAATGTAACTGTTCGTGATTGAATTTTAATCTTCTTTAATCGAAAATTCAACTGTTTTGTTGAAAATTTATCTTTTTGTATAGAAAAATCGTCTTATTGGATTAGACATTCGTCATTTATGGTAAAAAAAGTCATCCTTTTTGGTTGATTATTCATCTTACTTGGTTGAAAATTATATTTCTTATCGAAAATTTATCTTTTCAGGTTGATAATTCAAATGTCTTCTAAAAAATTCGTCTTTTTGGTTTGAAAATGCGACTGCTTTGTTGAAGTTAAATCTTTTTTGTTTAGAAATTCGACCATTTGATTGTATATTCAACTATTTGTTTAGAAATTCAATTATTTTATTAAAAAGTCAACTTTTAAACTTGAAAACACAACACTTGTTAAAAATTCGTCTTTGAGTTAAAAATCCAACTATTTTGTTGAAAATGCAATATATATTTCGACTTCACATCTTAGGCATTTAAAGTATTTTATAACGAATTTAATATGGTACCTATATATTAATTTCATTTAAAAGAATTTATTCCCCTATTTTCGTGAAAAATCATCCTATTTCCCCTGTTTTGAAAGCATTTTGTGCTGCGAAGTCTGTAGTTACCAAAAACTATTTTTATTCGTATGCCCGAGAAAAATGTTAAAAACCTAGTATTTTCCGACGATAGAAGTGGAGACATTTAAATTTGTATAATTAAAGTTTGTGAAGGTGATACTTTATCATTGTGAATGTTTTATTGTGAGATCAAGTTTTTTTGAAGCCCCTAAAATGAAACTTATTGAGATAATGAGGTTTCCTTATTTTCATTATTAAATGATTAAATAAAAATTTGTATGCTTTAATTTTGAAAATTTAAAATTCAGCTTTAGCCAGGAAAAACCGGGATTTTTTCCGGCCATAAAATTAATGATTAAAAAGTGAATTCTCGTTTACCGTTGTGGAGATCGACCTCACTGTGAATCGTGTGAGCGATTTGTTTTTGTCTTGAAATTACTTTAGACAATTCTTCTAGTCCTTGTTCTTGTTCTAGAAAAAAAAATAATAAGTTAAATTAAAAATCAATCTGTTTAGAAATATTATATCTGAAGATGAAATAATTTAGTACCTTCTAGTAATCGTTTTTGTTCACTTTTAAGATCGGTTACCGAAACCTGAATATCTAGAGGCTGATCGTCGTCATCGTCAATTCCCCAGCTGGTTGTTCCAATGTCTGCAAAAGCTGAAGAACTGGGAGCCATTAGACTAGAACGTGACGAGGCCATTTCGTTTCTGCGAGAGTCAAACAGTCGTTGAATCTGAACGTCTTTACTTTGGAGTTGTTCGACTTGCCTCGTTCTGCGTTCAGCCTCCTCAGCAGTTCTGTGGTCCTTTGAATTTTAAGGTCTATATTCATTAAAAAACGTAAAGATAGAATCATTCTTTTAATTTCTTCATAATGCCGACGTTTAATTTTAGTACTGTATATGTTGTAAATCAGTAATGCAAATATTTAAGGTGGGTAAACCTGGAATTACCATTATTCCCAAACAATGTATGCCCAATGCCAAAATGCAGAGCTCATTTATGGGTCATCATTCTGTACCCAAAAGCCAAATTTTGAGCTCAGCATAAAAAAACAGCATGGTACTGTCATGGTAGAAATATTTTTTGCATCAGCTTTTTTCTTTCAGGAATTTAGAGGGCTCATTCAGGGTTCTTACATTACCTCAGGAACAATTTATCAAAAAAAAAACAACCTCTATCACTTAAAAACTACCCTAAAGAATAAATATGCTCTAAACGTAAAAGTGAGGATATCAGAATTAAGGGCTATTTTTTGCCTCTCCAACATCCTCGATATAATTTGTCCAAACCCATCCCTCAACATTGAAAAACTATCCCAAAACCAAAAGTACTGATTAAGTACAAGAAAAAGTATTACATCAGATTGTAATATTTTCTAACTGTCGGAAAACAACAAAGACTTTCCCAAAAATCACCGCTAACACCTTAAAACCACCCCGTAAAAGAATTTGGCATTAAACTGAGAATTAAGTATATCAGCCTGTTTGCTTTTCTTGGATCATGCCCTGTCAGTGTGTGCCCTATGCCAGAATAAATGGCTCATCTAGTACCCAAAATCCAAAGTTTGGTCTCTGGATTCTCAAAAAATATGCTTGGGACTGCAAGATTTACGTCAAGCTAGCAGTACCATGGGATAAATATTTGTTGCAGGCTGCAAACAAGAAAATTTGCAAAAGAGAATCATTGGGACACGTGTTTTGCCAAATCTGTAAAAGTTTATTAAAAAATGTGAAGCTACTTTTAGTAGAAATTGCAGAAATCACCCTTCAAAATGAGACCTATAAATTTAAAAAAGGTTGAATAATTTCGGAAATATTGATCATTTAAAATGTTGGCGAAAAACTCAGTGTTTAAGCTTTCAACTTATATTTTTTGCGATCTAATATACTTATTATATCAGAAACGTGTTATATATCAATCTTTTTCTTTTAATTCAAGAACCAGATAACCAAAAAAATCGGAATTTTTCAGGAGAGCGAAAAAACATGATGTAAAATCGAACTCACCACTTAAAGATACGACAAAAATCCACTTCCGAGATGACGTGTTGGTCATTCAACACCAAAAAATATATAATCTGAAAAAGTTATCCAATTTCGAGAAAATAGATATGTCAGTTGACAATCTCAAAGTGACACTGATCACAAATAGGAACAGACTCGTCTGCGGATTGCGATAAACAATGTAAAATCGTCAGTTTCAATAGAAATTATAATTCACTCTCGAAATATTTAGCTTCTGAATGCGGATGAAAAAGATTTGATTTCAAAAAGTTAGGCAATTCAGAGTAAATTGTCAAAGAATTTTAAGGTTACAATTTCACATGTTTTTAAAATCAGCTTTCAGTAGAAATTAAACATCGAATTTTCAATTTTATACCAAAATAAAAACTAGCTCCCGAGGTACGGGGACGCTGAATAAATGTTTGATACCAACAAATTATTCTGTTCCGAGAAAATAAAAATTTAGTGTGACGATATCGCACTATGAAAGACGATTTTTCGCTGAAAGGTCTAAAAAAGATAATTTTTTCAATAAACAATAATAATTTCAACAAATATTAATGCTGAAAGGATAGAAAAAAGTTATTACTACGCTCAAATTCTGAGATAAAATTTTAACTAAAATTTTAATTAAAACTTTTATTATTAGTATATAAAAAAATGAGAATTTGAACAAATCCTTTTAACACAATGTGTATTTGATTTTTAAATAATGTTTTATGTAAGAAATTCATTTTAGAAAAAAGTTCGTTTATCTGGTTCTGTACTGCCACTATCCTTCAATTATGTCCTAACCTTCATTGAGTCCAACCGTTTAGTCGAGCAAATCTTATACATTTAACGTATTTAAGCAGTAGAGGTGTAATTCTTTGACAAATGAATTAAATCATAAAATGGGGAATCAGAACAATTGGTTGCGGGGTAGTTTTTCAATGTTAAGGGATGGGTTTGGCAAATTTATTATCAGGGGTATTAGAAAGCTAAAAAGACCCCTTAATTCTTAGTTCCTGTTAGTTTGATGTAAAACTAGCAGTACCATCCATTTTTTTAAATACAGTGCCCAAATTTGTGCTTTTGAATACTAAAGGAACCATAAATGAGCCCTTAATTTTGGCATGAGGCATACATTGTTTAGGCATGGTAGCACTTCCAGGTTTACCCGCTTAAAAATTCAGTTAAAATAAAGTGACATGTTTTCTGCTTATTAAGTTGATTTGAAAATTAAATGAAAACTATTGGCGTTGAATATCGAAAATATGAATATATTATAAACTAAACCTAACCTCGAAATTAAATTGCCTCATTTCACTCCATAATTACTAGAATTACATCTTTGTTAGATATTCAGAACCGACTCCTGTTTTGAATCATGTCTCTATTTGGAGCGAAAAATTAGCTCATTTCAAAACACGAGTATAAGTCCTAAGTATCTAACAAAAACAGGGATCACTGCGGAAAGAACTCAAAAAAGGAGAAATAGGGTAATTTTTTCACGAAAAGGGGGAAAAAAGGGAAAGATTTAAAATTGATTTTTACATTTGAATCGCTAAGTACAAAAAGAGAACTACTTCAAAATATTGATTCATTTTCTTAGTGTACCCATTACATAGAGCGTATTCGAATCTATATGAATACATTATTAATTCACTTTGGCAAAAAATGTCAGTAGTTCCCTTTCTGCACTTAGCGATTAATTTATAGAAAAAGAAAAAAACTTTTTATAAGAAATTGTATGGTTGTTGAATAACATAATTTTTTATTTTATTTTATTTGAATTTTTTATAATTTCTGATATTAGATATAATATAAAATAGTTAATTTAATAAATTTGATGTTTTCTTGGGCTGTTTTATATCGCCGTGAATGGATTTGAAACATATTATTATTAAAATAAAATAAAATATTAAGTTATTCAAAAACTAATATATTGCAAATCCATTCACGGCGATATAAAACAATCCAAGAAAACATAAAATTTATTAAATAAACCATTTTATATATTTTAAATCGTTCACATAATCAAGAATATTCTTATTTCATCCTTACCATAATTAAAATTTAAAATTTAAATTGTAAAAATGCTCTTCAATGCCCTCAGACTCAAATTAAAATTAGTTCAAGTTTAAACATCTAAGATATTTTTATATATTTTTAACCGCGTTTTTACCTCCGTGAATTTTTATTTGACAATATTGAAAACTATTTAAAAATGCATCGTTACGAATTTTTCAATATTAGTTCTATAAATTTAAAAAATGAAAACTCTTGAAATTCTTTGGAATCTTTTAAAATAACTTAAAATCTTTCTAAATTTGTCGAATTCCTTTATATCCCTTGAAATAAAGTTTAATTTTTTCACCAAAGTTATCTATAAATTCGTTGAAATCCCCTTAAATCGTAAAAATTTATTAACATTTGAAATTCCTTGAATATAAATTAAATTAAAATTATTCATTAAATTTATCTTTAAAAAATCCCGTTGACTAATATTTTTTGAAAAAAAATCTCTCGAAATTCTTTGGAAACTTTTAAAAAAACTTAAAACCCTTTGAAATTTTTGTGTGACCTTCATATACATTGAATAAAAATGACATTCCTCTAAGAGAAAAACGTGGAAATAAAATGCACGCACGCTAAGCGCGCGTTCACGTACCCGGGTTTTTATTTTCTATTATTACAAAAAAAAAGATTTAAAAACCCATATTATCAAATTTTTAAATATAAGTTCTATACATTTTTGAAACAAGTTAAATAATTTAAGAAATGATTAATTCTAGTTAATAAGATAAGTTTGAAAAAAGTCTTACTTTCGTAATTTTAATATTTTCATGGATGCCAATATTTTTTGCGTATCTGGAAATCTTAACTGTTTCCATAAATATTCTTAGTCACATATTGTTACATTTTAAACAGCGATATCTTTTAAACCTTCAATTCGAAATTGGTTATGTTTGAAAAATTTACAGGTACAATTGATAATTCAGAAATTGTTGCATTTAAAACGTCTAGAAACAGTCTAATATTACAAAAACAAAATTCTTTAATTTCAAACGCTTATTATTTAAAATTGTCTAAGCACTAAAAACATTATCTATATAACTAAAAACACTATCTATATATCTATATAACGTTATAAAGTTTTACTTAAGTCCTAAATAATTTAGTTTGAAATTAGTCAAATTAACAAAAGTTAAATTAATTATAATGGATAATTTTCTAAGATAAAAAAAGCTTTCACTGTTCCCAGTACCATATTATATTTTGAATAGGCAATTTTGTAGATGTTAAACGAACAATTGTACTTGTAATTTTCAAATATCGTATGTTTAAAGAGAAAAGGGGGAATTCGCAGAAAGGGGAATAGCAAGGAAATAGGGGAAAGACTGTGCACTCTGCAAAGATGTAATTCTATAAGTATTTATGAAGTAAAATCAGGCAATTCAATTTTGAGGTTAAGGTCTGGTTCTAATGTCCTTAAAATATATTCTTAATTCTATTTTATTGCAAATTTGCTTTAGTAAAGGATACATGTTTCGCTGTCTTGAAGCTTCTTCGACTTTGATCTTCAGCTGGCGCACTTCACCGCTGTACTTTTTCATACGAATGCGAATATTCGCTGATAAGTGTGCGAATGTTTGTGATGTTCGTGGCTCTCGATCTCGTAGCGTTAATTGCTCCATTATCTCTCGAAATAGTCTCTCACAGGCATCATACTCCAAGAGCCTGATAAAGAGAAATAAAAAAGTAGGTAAACAAATAAACAATGATATAAAGCATTTGCTTATAGCCCAGTCGTGTTTATAAAGAATTGAGATTTAGTTTAAATCTAAAGACTAAAATATAAAGAAAACATCCAAGTTAAATTAAAATGTTATTCAAATTTCGAATGAGTTTTGTCTCTTATTTCTTCTTTGTAAATAAAAAAAAAACTTGGAAAACATCATTAAAAATTTGAAAAAGCACATCTTTGTTATTTTTATAATTTATGAAATTACATTACCATGGATCATTGCCTTCGAAATTTATGAGAGCCATCCTTGAATCCCTTTTATTTATATCCAAAAAATTACTAGATTTTACCAACTCCAAATTACATTTAGCACCGAGTATAGGTTATGTTCGTTTAAAGAAACTCGATTTCGAATATTTACTCAGGCACGAAGCGAAAGTAAAATCTCAAATTGAATGAGAAGTGTAAATGGCAGCTCGGGCACTTAATCAACACGTGGTATTCGTGGTAAGTGCCAGATTTCCCTTTGGAGCAAATATATGCGTGAATGATATTCCTAAACGGAGCAGGTTGTTGTTTACACCCACGTAACTCACGTATTCACTCGCGATTTCAAGGCCTAGACTACCTATTTGATTAAACGTGATCAAATAATATGGCTGTCATAAATTATTTCGGCTCCGGACTAAGAAAATCCTTGATAAAAAACCGAAAATGATTCACAACATGACGTACGTGAGAATCGCGATTAACGCGATTTTCCAGAATTCGACTGCGCATGTACGCCAGGAGTGGACTGTCCAATATTTAAAGGGATTTCAATATGATCTATCATGGGATTTAAATATGCAATCAATTCTTATTTTGTAACAGTTTATGTATATTCTTGTCTATAATAAACTAGATTAGATTGATTAGAATTATTTTAAACAAATATGAAGATTGCAACAGACTGTTTTAAAAATCATCTTCAAAAAGAGAGATGAAAATGAGGAGATTGGTTTTTATCTGAAGTTCGAATAAAGTAACTGAAGCATCTATAATTGATAAATATCAGAGAACAGGGACCATTTCTCTCTTCCCTGGCTTCATTTCGTAAAATTTATTTTGTAAAATAAATAATTGATATAACCTTCATCCGCTCCTGGTGTACATGCGCATTCTTGTATTTTTAAAGTGAAGGGAATTATTTCGACCGTGGGAAAGAGTGAAGAGACAAAGACAGAGTGAAGGCAGACTGGAAACGATAAAAAAAGAGAAGAAAAGTAATATCTGGTGAATGAGTATTGAAGGATCTTCGTGATATCACTTACTTGAGAAAATGTTTTTGATCCTTCGGTTAATTCTAGTCTCACCTAACCTCAAAATATTTCATCAAATGAGTGTAACACTCATATAAAGAAATCAAATAACACTTTTATTAACATTTTCTGGCGTAAAATTTGGAAAAGAAGGGGTGCAAATAATCTAAATAATCCTCAAGTGATGATAAAAGACGATAAACTATTTTCATAAGAGGGTCTTGGAACCTTGTTGTGCATTACAAAATACTTGAGACGATGACAAATCCAGTTATTTTCGCAAGAAGAGAGGGAGATGAGGCAAGAGAAAGAGACAGGAAAAGTGTATGACTGCTGTGTGGTAGCTATTTTGCCATCGTCCGATATTTCGTCCGTTTTCAAGTTCCTGGAGGCTGCTAGAAAGCAGGAAAGTTTTTCAAAATGTTAAGTACAAGTGAGGTGCGGTGATAAGGATTAAAAATCACGCAAGGATCGCAGATTAGAAGTGTTTTACGAAAGGGTCATATCTGCGAATCTCCGGACGCGTCGTCGATTGCCTCCTGAAATTGGACATTGCGACTGTCCGTTATCAAGAACCACGGAATTTAACAGCAGGTGAGTTAACTATATCTTCTTCCTTTCTCTTTTTTCAACTATTGTGCTCTCTAATAGATTATGATTCACCTAGCCAAATTTTATCAGTTTCATGTCCGTGAAACGAAATTGGCACAGAAATGGAGTATAGTCAGGTTGTTGTTGTTGTGCATATTGATTTCTAACCCGAGAACCATCGTGGTCTAACGCTTACGATATGGAAGGTTTTCTTTGTTAATTATTGAGTATATTTGATTGATAATATAAGGTCAGGTCTAATGGCCATATTATAGATTCTGACAATTGTGACGTTTCTTTTGCGTATACCTTTTTTGCTTGTCTCCGAAAAAGTCTAAAATCATTAAAAATCTTTATTTTCTTGGAGACATACAAGGATTTGATACAAAATTATTTTTCGAGTGTGTATAGGAATTAAAATTTCGTTGTGGCGCATAGTATTGTGATTGTCACAATTGCCATGGATTATATGTATAGATAAAAGAATTTAACCTGTAGATTTGTGGATATGAGTTTGAAATGTGTCAAGTTCGATCGATTGCTATAATGTTTATCTAAATTTACTTTTTGCCAAAGGCTAGATATTACCTTGACAATTCAGTTTCTATTTTTGAGAGATATTTCTTTCAAGATCAATAATTAACAGCAAGGAATAATTTTATGTAGTTGTAAATTCCAATAAAACCTTTTTTTTAAATTGATTTTTATTCACATTTACATGATAGATTCTTTTAATTTTATTCTTCGAAAATAATTGTCGATCATTTGAGAAATTTTTATTTCATGTAAAATATTTTTTTTCTCAAAAAGAATAAAAAATGTTTAAAGTCAATATTTATTGATAAACTTATTGTTCAATGAAAATGTAGTAATTGAAAAACGTGAGTACAAGCAGAAACTTTTTGAGATACTTTCGGTGTTGCAATCTTGATTCGCTTTATTAAACAGAATACTGTATTCCTGTTTATTGAACGGAAAAAAATATAAGTGTAAAATAAGTACAGTTTCCTTGATGACAACTCTCGATGAAGGTCAATAATATGTTATGAAATGCTCCACATGGATCAAGATTCTCGTCAACAGTAATAACGATTTATTTAAATTTAAATTATATATGAAGGATTCAAAATTTAATACGTTGAGACAAGTTTGCTAGCAATTTAAAATTCGTAGTGTATACAGATACGGCATTTTTTGCCGTATTTTAATTTTATAGTACGGCATTTTTGTTCGTATTTTAATTTTGCAGTCCGGCATTTTTTGCCGGATTTAAATGTTCTAGTACGGCAAATATTGACATCTACGAAATTTCTTTTCGCATTTCAACTTTTTTGGCAGTAAGCATTGCTTTAAAAAATATTGAAAACTTT
>JAABKJ010004628.1:0-24104 GCA_011634705.1 Andricus grossulariae
TTACACTGTTTAAAAGTGGTAATTGTTTCTTATATTCGTGCCAAGTTTCTTGAACAACAATGGGAACTGGATCGTCCAATGAAAGCTGGTGTTTCCACAATTGCTGAATAACGATTTTGCCTACGACAATTGCTGGACCTAATAACCCTAACGGATCAAACAGTTAAGCACATTGTGACAAAATTGAGCGATTGCTTGGGAAATTATCAGGGTTTTCTGGTTTGATAGTATATAGAATTACATCGTTGGTAGGATCCCAAGAAAGCCCTAGTGTTTTAACAGTCTCTGACAGGTCGAGTGACATGAAGTTTTGAGCTGATTCACTCTCAGAATTTTCACTAGACAAATCAGGGTGATTGGAGGCCCATTTTCGCAAGTTCAAACCTCCTTTTTGTAAAAGATGAATTAAATCTTTCCTCAGCTGCTGAGCCTCTTGTAAAGTTTTTCTCCCTGTTAAAAGATCATCCACATAGAAATTACGTTTCAAAATTGTGGATGCTAATGGAAAGGATTCTTGCTCGTCATCTGCAAGATGTTGAAGAGTTCGCGCTGCGAAAAAAGGTGCACAAGATGTACCGAACGTAACAGTATTCAGGGCATACATTTTTATCGGTTCTTCGGGATTAAAACGCCATAGAATAATGTGAAAGAGTCGATCATCGTGAGAAACTTTAATGTGCCTGTACATTTGTTGAATGCGTATGGAAACGAGCGAAAGCGAGTAACGATAGAGAAGAGGTCTTCTTGGATTAATGGTCCAACTAACAATGTGTCATTTAATGATACACCTGTTGAAGTCTTGGCTGAACCGTCAAATACAACGCGGGTTTTTGTTGTGATACTATTCTCCTTTATCACCGCGTGATGAGGATGATAATATCCCGGTTTCGAAAGATCTTGAGAGTTGACTAGTGACACATGCATCTACAAAAATCTATAGTTTTGTGATTCTTTTGAAAACACTTATGGCAAATGGAAGCCCTTTTCACGACCTCACAACGCTGCTGAGAGATCATCTTTTTGAAATTGTTCACATGAATAAAGTGAATGTGTTTTTGAACAAAGCGGACAGACAAGTTTTGGTTTTAAATTATCAGAGTCAACTGTGGTAGACAAGCATGTAGAGGGTGACTTAGAACGAAAATGCGCTGATTGTCCCTTGTGAGTGTCTTTATTCATGTTAAAAGGGTTTGAATGTGTACTTTCTATGAGTGCGCGTTGCTCTAAAAAGGCAATCATATTATTTGAAGACGGGAGTCAGGTGCTTCCAATCGATTCTTCCCATTTGTCACGCGTATAGGTATTGAGTTTTGCGCGCAAAATCAAAATAAGCAAGGTGTCCCACTCTTCTACGGGCTGTTCGAGAGCCTTGAGCTCTCTGTATCGTTTTTGAAAGTTATCGAGCAATGCGCGAACTGTGAATTCTTTCGAAATATTAGGCATTTGAAAGATCGCTTTAACGTGGCTATCGACAATAACCCTTCTATTATCATATCTATTTTTTAAAAGATCCCACGTCAATTCATAATTAATCGCAGTTGTTTCTAAAGACGTTATCACTTCTGCCGCCTCGCCTTTTCGCATGCCTTGAGGTAGTGGAATTTTTGGATTTTGGAATGTTTGGATTATCATGGCACATAGATTTAAAGGAATAATGGAATGTAAGCCAAGTCTCAAAGCTGCCGTGATAGACGGGGGTCTGAATTTTCTGGAGTTCAAAACGTACTTGCAAGCGTGAATCAAATTGATTGTGATTTTGATTACATAATTGAGCAAATCTATCATTAACATGTCATACGTTTTCCCGTTCCGATTCTCCAGTTAGGGATTGTGTTTAAAAGATTTGATTGTTTAGATCATTGGAACCTGAACTTGAATGAATGGTACGACTGGCACTTTGAGGTGGGGCTGAACAACTCGGAGTTTCAAGATTAATAAAAACAGGATTTTTAATGTATTTTTTGAACAACCCACTAATTGTATGAAACTGATTTTCAAAACTTGATCTTTCCTCATCTTGACTCGATATTTCAGATTCGTCGTCTATTAATTCCTCTAAATAACTTTGAACCTTCTCGAAACGATGCCAACGCAACAAATGGATTTCTAATCTAGTTTCTAAATTCAGAGATTCAAAATCAGTCTTTGCATTGATATTAGAAATTACGGCTTCAGAGCCGGTCAACGATCGTTTAATATTACCCCGTTCCCTTTTCAACTTCTTTACTGCGTTTTCCGACATTGCAGATGTTTTATCTATTTTTTATTCTTCATCAACGCATTCCAACGAACTAAAATAAACTGCTTCACACATTGAGATAAAAACACTAATAGGAATAGGAATGAGTTAATTGAAAAGGTAATTAGTTTGACTTACTCGGAGCAGAGTGTGGTGCGAAGGGAGCCATGAACCTGTACTATGTGATGTTGTAGATTCTCCTGAAGCGGCTGAGTTTTTATTTCGAGGCGAAGTTTTTGATGAATCCGTTGTTCTTTATCATGAATATGGAAGCGGCTACCAAGGGCCCAGCCTTAGCTAATGTGAAAGATTTTCTTTTTCTTTTTTTGAATTTAAAAGTATTTTGGGATCTGGAAGTCCTCAGCTTGGAAGGTTGTGGAAGGTTGATTTGCCAGTCACTTTAAATGTTTTGAAATTTCACTTGAGTTCACCAAGTTCACCAAGAGAGTGTGATGTATAAAATGTTAACGAAGCGCTTTAGTTCACACACCAATCATTCTGTAATAGAAACGTTAGTTAGAATGTGAGTGACTTATCACTCTCACAATGATTTTGCTTCGAAACTTCACTTTTTATTTGTCATCACTGTCACTCACTCAACACTTTTGCACTGAATTATTATCCGGCTCGAAGGACCAATGTTTTGTGAGAGGCTTGAAAGGACAGTTTTTTATTGTCCAATAAAAGGTCAATCAAATTTCATTTAAATTAATTTATTCAAGATGAGTGATTGTGATCGAAGATGGCACTGGGTGAACTCGCGTTTAACATTACTGTTAAGAACAAACTGCGCGCGTTGAGAGATTTCGCGAACGAAGCAGATGTAAATGTATTTGTAAAGCCTAAGCCAATATGTCAATAAATTTCAGCTTTCTCGAAGACCTTCTGGAAATTATCCTACTTTAAACGATTTACAATTTCTAACGAAACATATTGTTACGCCGCAACAACTATTTTGTTGAAAATTACTTTTTTTTTCAAAATTCATATTTTTGGGTGGGAAATTTAGCTGTTTTGTCTTTTAGATTGAAAATATACCTACTTAGTTAAAGGTTGAATTGCTTTATTAAAAATTAATTTTTTTGCTAAATATTCATCATTCTAGTTGAATACTAGGGGTGTGCAGAGAACTCGAAACTCAAAGTTCGAACGAGTCGAGTCAAGCTTGTTAGCTTTTGAGTCGAGCTGCTCGAAAGTTTCAGGTTCTCGAAACTTTTGAAATTAACAAGAATTTTGTCAAACCCGATACGACGAGGTTTTTCGCATTGCTAAAAGCGATTTTGAGATAAAAATTAAAAATTAAAGATTTTTTATCCAAAACGATGAACAGATTCTGTAAAAATTTTTAAAAACTGACGACATTCCTAAATATAATAAATTTCTTCAAAATTTCAACTAAATTTATTATCAAAAGACCGAAAAAACTCTAGTATACTGAGTCTCATGGAAATCCGTCAGTTTATTAAATTTTTCATCTGTCAATTTATTGATATTCTCAAAAATGTAGTTACCGTTTTGGATAAAAAATCTCGAATTCTTACTTTTGATTCTAAAATCATTGTTAGCAATTCACAAAACCCCCTAGTACCGTGTTTGAAGAAATTCTTGTTAATTTCAGAAGCTTCCAGAGCCCTAAGCTTTCGAGTACTCGAATGTCTTCGAGAACTCGAAATTTTCGAGAACTTGAAACTTTCGAGTAGCTCGAAACTGTTCGAGTACTCGAAACTTTCGAGTACTAGAAGCCGTTCGAGTTCTCGAAACTTTCGTGTACTCGAAGCCGTTCGAGTTCTCGAAACTTTTGAGTAGCTCGAAAATTTCGAGAACTCGAAATTTCGAGCATGCTCGAGCTCGACTCGACTCAAAAAAAGTCGGCTCAACTCGACTCGAAGTTTCGAGCTTTTTGCACACCCTTATTGAAAACTGTTCCATTTTTGGTTATAAATGTATCTTTTTTAGTTAAAAATTAAATTATTTGGTTGAAAATTAATATTTTTTAGTTGAAAATATATTCAACTATTTTGTTGAAAATTCGTCCCTTTTGCTGGAAAGTTTAACTATTTGGTTGTAAATGCAACTGTTTGGTTGATAATTAATTCTTGTTTTGTTGAAAATATAACTATTTGGTTGAAAATACAACGTTGCAGGTCTGAAATTTAACTATGTAATTACAAATTTAACTATTTCGTTGAAAACTGGATTATTTTTTGGAAATTCAGCAATTTAGTTAAAAGTTCATATTTCTTGTTCGAAAATGCAACTGCTATATTGAAAATTTGTCTTTTTGGATCGAAAATTCATCTTTTTCATATTAAAAATTAATCTCCTTTGTTGAAAATTCATCTTTGTATGTTCAAAACTTTTATTGAAAATATCTTCTGCAAATTTCTTCTACAAAATGTTTTTTTTTTTTCTTAAAAATTCAACTATTTGCTTGAAAATGCAACTGTTTTTAGCTGAATTTTATTATTTTTTGTTTGAAAATTCGACCATATGATCGAGAATGCATCTTTTTAGGTTGAAAATTCCACTATTTGCTTAACAATTCAACTAATTTGTTGAAAATTGAACTATTTTGCTAAAAAATTAATTATTTTGTTGGAAAATCAACTATTTTGTTAAGTTTACATTTTTTGGCCGAAAATTCAGCTGTTTTGTTAGAAACATGTCCTTTTGAATTCAAAATTAATCTGTTTCGATATAAAATATAAAAATGTTTTCAAAATGATTAAAAATGCCAAAATTTTGTTGAAAATGTAATTTATTTCGACTTTAAATCTTAGGAATTTAAAACCCTTCATATTGAATTTAATATGACATTTACATTAATTTTATTTAAAAGAATTTATTCCTCTATTATTCACCAGTTTCGTCAGAAATACCTTATTTCTCTTGTTTTGAGAGCTAGCGTGTTGGACTGTTAAGTCTGATACTTTTATATTTTTAATTACAAATTTTAGATTCATTACCATATATTGGCATGAGTAAATTATTTTCCGTTGACGGGGTGGGGTTAAATACAAAATTATGGTCGTTAGCGAGAGGGTTCGGGAGGAGGGATAGCCCAAAATTGGTAACGTATCACTGAAAAAAAAATGGTTAGCCGTTCCAGCTGAACGTATAGCTGGATATCGTTTTCTAAGAAAATATGGCTGTATTAAATAAATATCTAGCTGTTTTGGCTAAATTTTTCTATCTACGAAATTTTCAAATCATAAAATTTAGATAAAACAACCAGATATGTGGGTAACACAGCTATATTTTCTTAGAAGACGAAAATACAGCTATGCGTTTAGCTGGAACAGCTAAACCATTTGAAATGGTTTATGGGCGGTCCCTAACATCCACTTAAATCAGTAGAAGCATTCGAATTTGTAAGGATCGTGGGTGTGACATGCGGGTGATTACAACAATATCACAAATAGATTCGTGCGAGTTGGATTTATCCCCTACTCCCTTATTTCTATATCTCTTCCTCTTTCTATCCTGCTCTCTTTGGTGTGTATCCGTTTAGTCGAACAAGCTGCAATTACGTGCTCATCTCGTTCGTACGTTTCTGGACCACTCGGGGAGCATCCACGTTGTGACAGGCGGACGCGGACTCCTGGATTTATTCGAGTCAGAATCCTCTCCCCAACTAGATCTTTCTCCTTCTCCCTCTCACTCTCTATCTCTCCTCTCTTCAACCAACCCTTCATCGCGAAAGACGTCGCGGTCCAAGTCGTCAAGGATTCAAAGAGCATAAGGCTTCCGATCGAGCGTAAGAGCAAGCCAATGATGACTTAAGAATAACTAACTTCTTTTACTTGAGTAACAAGTGGGTGGTGATAAATTGTTCATACAGGTGGTGAGACTGGTGAGATTGATGAGTGAGTGTGATGACAGATGTGTTTCGCTTATTGTTTTGGTCGCTACATTTACAAGAAGTGATTTTCCGACTTGATTCTGACCTCGATTACGAACTTGAGAATTCCGTGTCTAACAACGAGAGATGAAGTTCGGTATGAGGACGATACTTACTACAAAAATTTACAAATTCCTGATCATTCTTCTTTCCTGCGAAGGTAATTTCTTCATCAGAATATATTGCATAATAGCTTTATAATAAGTGTGAAAATAACTTTTGAGCTGATAAGAGATATTATTTTAATAATCATTCAGATGTGATAGAAGAAAGTAGCAAACTGATCACTTGAAATTCGCATCAAAAAAATATTCTATAACGTAAAAGTTTCAATTATTTTTGACGATAAAAATAGAATAATATTTGTTTATGCATTATTTGTAACCCACTTGAAGTGGACAATCAAATAATAAGGAGTGAGATCATTTGATTACATCTGAAGGGTGTCATATTCTAAAAGAATTGGGCTTCAAAACATTGAATCATATCAATCTTTCTTTATCATATTAATATTGAACTTATGTCACGCAAAGAATAATTCAGTCATTTTTTTTTATTTTAACAAATTCTATAGAACAAAAGTCAATATATGAACTGAGAAGTAAGTGAGCAAAAAATGATAATTCTATTCGAGGCGATTCCTCAATAATTAGACAAATGCTGTGTCTTAGAGAAAACAATTGGTGTGAAATTTTTGTATCTCAATTTAAATGATGCAAATTTTCATTGTGCATTATATTATCGAATCATTGAACAACATTTTTAAAGCAAGATTTTAATGGGATAGAATGTTTTTGTGAACCAAGCGTTAATAATCATATTCCTCGAGTCCTAAAAATGATAAAACCATGCGTAACTTATTTGTTCCAAAAAAATTGATTTATCATGTTTTGTACGTTTATTCTCAACTGTAATTTAGAATAAGGAACAAATAATTATAAACTCCCTGATAAAACAATATTATAGGAAAAGTATAGGCCTATAATAATTTTCCTGTAATGGATTTCCTATAATAATTTTTACGCGATTACAGAAAATTATTAGATGAATTATTATTTATCCAGGACCACTCATATAAAAGTACATACAAATTGTAGAACTGACCAACAACCGAACCTAAAAGAACGGAATCAAAGTATATAGCTTCTCTGTTTGATAAAATTAAAAAAAAAATCATTAAAAATATAATCTCTAACAAAGACATCTTGTGTAAGAGAATTATTGCACAAAAAGTCTTGAAACGAGAAAAGTATGTTTTCAAACATCAGTAGACAATCACACTGATGTTTGAAAACATACTTTTCTCGTTTCAAGACTTTTTGTGCAATCCTGGTCAAGTAGATGACTTTGTTAGAGATTATATTTTTTTTTTAAATTTCAAAAAAAAAATAAATAAATAAATAATAAAATTATATTTTGTAACATACAATTATAGCGCTTATATTTCATTATGCATTGCTAAGCACAAGCAGTGCTCCTGAAAATGTGATTAATTCTCATAAATATCAAGGTTTTATGTATATGTATTTTCACATGAATGGTTCAAAATAAATAATTTATTTATAGTTCCTCTTCATTTTGCAATCATTCTTTTAATGTTTGAATATGATTAATTCCTGTAATAATTTCCTGTCATCTCGAAAAAATAATAGGAAAACGATTATAGGCCTCTACTGATTTTCCTATAATGTTTTTTCGTAAAGGCTTTTATTATTTTTACAATCTATTTGTGGAACTTTTTTTAAATGTTATGATAAAGTATCTTCAGCTCTAGGATACGGACTATTATTGGATGAAGAAAAGGAGCCAACCTATCTTACCGCAGGTGTTGGCGAGTATGTCGTCTTCAATTGCGATCTCGATTTTCCGCACGAGATACCGATACCTTACATCTTACATTGGAAGCGTGATGTAAGTCGGGCAATAATTTTTTGTTTACCCAAACTAAAAATTTCACAATTAAAATTGATTAGGTATTTATTACGAGATTTATTATGTGTTTGATAACGTGACAATTAGGGTGATTCATTTCATAAGGAAAAAAACAATTATTTTCGACTCTGAATACGCACAATAGCCTAAGTTATACGTTTTTCGTAAAAAAGTTATAAAAATAATCAAAAATCGGATATGATTTTGAGGTCCCCTATTTCAGTTTTGTATTATTTATCGATTTTTTTGCATGTGTTCAATTGTGATACATATAGAACTATCCCTTTTTCATTATCATCATTGTACATCATTTGAGGAAAATTTTTCATCTCATTTTTAAGGAAAATAATAATTTTATCTTACTTTTTTCTGATTGGCTATAAAAATTTGACTTACTGTCTACCAGTTATAAAATACAATAAGTAATTTTTTTAAAGTTACTTATTGTCACTCAGAGAAAAAGTTTTTTGCAATCTTTTTTGCACAAACAGAATTATTTAGCTGCAAGATTTGGTGAAGTTTGTCACAAATTGATAATGTTTGCTGCAACAAGATTCTTTTTGAGACAAATGAAAGTCCTCCTAACCTTCAATTGAAGAGAAAATTTTATTTCTATCGAGAAAATTCCTTTCGACACAAGAGGACGTGCCTCTGAGTGTATTGAAAAATGTGAGACAACTAAGAAGAAATTATTATTTTCCTCAAAAATGGGTTTAAAAAATTTAATTAAATTATTTACAATTATGTTAATATAAAAGAGGCTAATTTTATACGTATCAAACATTAATACACGCATATTGGTATCCTGTTCAGATTTTCTCAGATTATATTCTGATTTTTTTCATATGTATGATTTTGCTTTCTAGGTAATAATCAGGGAAAGCCAAAAGATGCTAAGTCCACTTTTTGAAAAAATTGAGTTTTTTCAAAAATCATACTTTCTGGCTCCTTTACACCTATTGAAATTTGAAAAAAAATAATGTTTTGCAATTTTTTACCCTAATATTTAGTATTTAAATAGAGGAGACCATCCTACAGTAGATAATGAACCTAAAGTATATAATTATTAATTATGAACACAAATAAGCGCAAAATAATTCATTCTAATTTTAATAGATTAATACGCATGTTTTCCTCACTACTAATTAAATGAAATTAATTATTTTACATACATTAGTATTTTAATTTAATAATTATCTACTGAAAATTAATTACCTACTGTAGGGTGGTCTCCCCTGTATTCAAATACTTTTAAATTCCAAAGAATTCCAACTAAATGAATGCAGTATTCTGAAAAATTCAATTTGTTCAAGAATTGTTCAGTCATTATAGAATTTCAACAATTTAACAGAAATGTTCCTTTTTTTGTTGTTAAATGGAGTTATTTATTTATGAAATAAATAAAAATATGTATGCTTCCTGATGGAATTGATACAAATAAGAAACCCATGTTGTCAAAATTTGTATTCAAATCTAATTTGTTTCCTGAAGATGTTAGATATTCATAGAAACTTGGACTATAGATTGAAAAAAATAAATCCAGTCAGTCACCCACGCGCATTTCAAGCCCGTGGCTGCATTTAACAATTGGCGTATGCAGCGACAATGATAATTCAACGCGCTATGACTGATTGGCGATTAAAGCACATTAAGGAAGCTAAATGCCACTAGTTTGCTCAATCTGAATATTGCTCTTAACACACTCTTACTGTGAGACCTCAATACGAATGCATCCAAGAACCATGAGGTGGAACGGCTTCACTTACTCTTTGGTGTTGCATTTCACATACATTTTTTCTCAATTCGCGAACCAAGGTTTATATAGATCAATGTATCTCGATTACGTACACTGATATTTATGAGAATATTCTACTTCTGTGGTTGGCAGGTGTTGCTCTTGATAATATAGTAATCAATAAGAAATAAGTTACTGTTTCAGAATACATTGTAAAATTGTTACCAAACCTATCTTTTTAAGCTTAATTATTTTTTGTAAGTTTTTAAAAACAGTTTGACAATATCTATTCAATTTTTATATACGATAGCATAGATGTCATGGGAAAATATTCAAGAGCTGATCAAACACTTTAGAAGCAGTATATTTCACAATCATTTCATATTTATGTGTATATATATGTTCAATCTTTGAACATTTGGATTCATTGATAGGACAGAAATAAATGGTAAATTCTGCAGCTCCGATGGTCCATGAAATGAGCTGAAAGTCAACCTGATTGGTCCTTGATATATATGCAAAACAGCTACTACGGAACGCAAGGCTGTATTATATTTAGTCGTCGCAGCGACTCGAGGGGTCTAACCAGTAGGTCACTGTTAACGCTTTGTTAGGCGATTAAAGCTTATCAGTGTGGTTTTCTTCAACCTTGTTTAGACTAGGTCTGGATTCCAAAAGGAGCAAAACCGTTCAAAAATAGCTCGATCAGAATCAGTAATTTTTTCCATCTGTATAGAGACATAATGTTCCTTGCAGATTGATCTTGATTTATGTTTTAACTGGCATATTTTCGTTGGAATGTATGTATGATGGAATGAGATAAAAACAAAACTGTAAAATTTTGTTATTATTTTTCATCCTAATGCTTATCGCATTTGTTATAAATACATGTGACTTTGGCTCTTGTCGATTCTTCTAATTTACGAGACGAGCAGAGCGAAATAGCGGATGCACGGATCTCAGCTTGAACAATGATGTTGAGGACCTTAACTCGTAATAATTGGTTCGTCTAATGTTTCAGGGCCGAACAATATTCTCTTCGTACGCTAACGCGACTTCCGCAGCTCACGACTTCGTTGGTCGCATTCACAGGTTGGAGGATGCTGCTGGATATGGTCAAGGCAGCGTCAATCTGACCAACATCAGAGACAGTGATCAAGGATGGTACGAGTGTAAGGTTATTTTCCCAAACCGGACACCCAGTTCGAGAAACAATGGCACTTGGTCACATCTCTCTATCGATGGTAAGTCTCGGATTTATTCTAAGATTGCGCCTAATTCTATACCATCTCATTTTTCTTACTTTTTCCCTTCAATTCGTCTCTTTCAACACAGAGAAGAACAAAGAAATAAATAGCAAATTCAACGAAATTAATTCAAATATTTTACAACGTTGTCGAGTACTAATTATCGAGGGGGAACCATTTGTCGAGGAAACAGTTGATTTCTTCTCAACTCAAATTTTAAAATGCTATTTTTTAGCAGCAGTCATTGAATGAGTCTCGATTAAGTTTCTCAATCATACCAATTAAGTGTACATGTCAAAATATTGTAAACAAAAATAATTTTATCACCTCGAATAATTAGTTCCTTTAACCTATATTTTAGGGGAAGGGGGCTGTCTGGACAAATCTGATGGTGTAAAACGGATGAACAATCCTCTTTGCCCGGATACATTGTATTTGCTGTTTTTTCTTGCTTTTGTGTTTAGGATGTTTTTTCACTAATTAACGTAAAAAAAGATCAAGACTGATACTCATTTATTAAGCTCTATCTGCAGATAGTTTGACTTAGGTTAGTTATCTTTGTCAGAAAGGTTGATGTACAAATTATAAATTTTTCGTTTATTGTTTTTGGAAGTCTATTAAATTTAGAAATCCATTATAATTTGCTTAAAGTACAACATCACGGAATTTATATTAAATCATAAAGTATTTATTTTCTCGGGTAAATAATATTCTTCTAGCACATCGTACACTGCAAATCACTGCAGTCAATGTTTAACTGGCTGTCTACCAAACTAATTTGCAACGAATCGAGTTATTACTGGCAAGAAATACCTTTATTATAAATTTAACATGTACAGTCCTTTCCAGCATTGCAGAATTACAGAATTACAGAATCCTATGATGAAGCAGGATTAACGAGACTGCTTATTCGAGAGACTATCAAAGAGAATGAGAGTATCGATAATGGATTAACTGCACCTTTTCCTGGAAGTGTCCCAACAAGCCTGAATCGCACAAAAGTTTCGTTTCTTTTCACTGATTTCAAACAATGACATCACCTCGATCTAAAGCTTCTATATCGCTCGCATTCATGAGCTTTTGCATTGGGTCTATCTGTGCCCGCTTGTTTTTTTTTCATTTCTTTCTTACTAAACGGTATATCTATAATGACTTTGGTATTTTATAATCAGCGGTGATTATAAAAGGGACACTAAGTGAGTTTTTTGTTCAGCTGGTCGCATGAGATGCATTTTCCCATACATCAGTGTATAGGTATTTTATAAAACATATATATTACAGCCCAAAAATTAAAAATACTGTAGTCAGTTTGCAAAGATTTTTTGCTTGTTTCAAAATCTCATGGACTAATACAATTAACACTTGGACAATGACCCATAATAATTGGTATTTTGACGAGTTTGACAAGTACTTTGCTTTAACAAGCAGTTTTACTTTAATGTTTATTTTTTAATTGACTGCGATTGTAATCAAAAATTCCCCCTTCATAGATTGTATATACATATATACATATCTAGCTAAATATAATACGCTTCACTAACCGGAAACCGGGCAGACTCGTTAAATCGTTCAATCCAGGTGTGGTGCCGCCTGGCGGGAATGTTCCAGGTGAGGCTCTTTTGGCAATACCACCCATCAATGGAACCGTAATGGAGGGTGAACCTGTGTCCTTCGATTGCGTCGCCAAGGACCCTTCTTCAA
The DNA here is from genome assembly GCA_011634705.1 of Andricus grossulariae. Taxonomy (NCBI): domain Eukaryota; kingdom Metazoa; phylum Arthropoda; class Insecta; order Hymenoptera; family Cynipidae; genus Andricus; species Andricus grossulariae. The sequence continues at coordinate 12,756 of JAABKJ010004628.1, forward strand.
TCGTCGCCTGGTTCCACGAGGGTGTTGAGGTCTCAGAAATAAAGGTGAAGCTATACAATTTTTCATGCAACATTCTTCTAGAAAATGTGAAACTTCTACTATTTACACGCAAATGATGCAAGCATAATCTTTCTTCTAAATTAAATTAGGATCTCAAACATCGAATCTCGGTTGATGGCAATGGAACTTTGATCATTAAACCAACTGATATGAGCGATTTAGGAGAATACACCTGCGTAGTGAGTAACAACGAAGGGGAGCAACATAGTGCATCAGCTTATCTTAATGTACAGTGTAAGTATCCTATAATTACTTGAATCGAGAATATATGGGCAATTCTCAGCAATATTTAGAATTGATGTTGTTATTAGTGCTTCATGATAGAATGAAGATTAATTAGCTATGAGGTCGACGTATCGACATGAAAAGGTTACATCTCGGATAAACCAAAGAAAAAGGTGCTAACTCATGGCGTCCAAATGGAAAGGTGCTACAGAGTTGAGGGCGTTGATGTTCCTAATACAATTTATGAGTATATGGGATTTTGAAGCTTCTAGAGTTCGCCACACGAATTAACATATTTTCATTTGTTTTCACCGAGATGGAACCTTTTTATTTGGACGCGTCGAGATACCCTTACTGCCGTTCAAAACAAGAAAACCGGTGAATACATTTTTTTTATGAAATTGGAGATATTAATATATTTACGATCGTACAAACTCCATCTTTGATACGTAATACAATTTATAATAAAATAATGTCAATTAAGGTAACTAAATGAGGTAATTTGAAATTGAAATTTTCATTTGTTATGGTCCATTAAAATTGTCATTACGAAAAATACATTTGCGCCTATATCTTAGTTCGACTGTGAATGCAGTTAAAAGTTTTCTTGTTTTGCGCAGCAGTTTACATGTGAAAAAATATACATCAGAAAATAGTTTGTATGCATTAACTTATGATACAGGTGGTAAATTCACATCTGATATATACGCGAAATGCCATTGCAATTTGATCTATTTTACATTTTTACACATTTTAAAGTTTGTTATTTTGCATATTTTAAAAGATAAAACTCTGAATATGTAGTATGTGTAAAGGTAAACTGTAATTGGATGGTAAACTTTGCCCCAAAATTTACGTAACACTGTTCACGGATTCATTTAAATAAGTTCAACCCAAAGTAAAGGTGCGAACACCAAGAATTGATTTTGTATCCCGGATGTCTTACAACTATTTTTCGTTAATAAGAAAAATCTTTGTCAGAGCCGTTGTTAAAAAATAATTCATTTTTAATTTTAAAAAATCGAAATAAATATGGAAATAAGTTAAGGAATCAAAATTGGTCTATTGAAAAATTACTATCAAACGATCCCCTTTATAATTTTGAATCTCACTTCGTTTTCTTGAAAAAAAAATAATTTTTTATTTTAAAAGGTAAAATTTGGGGTTTCACTGTTTTATACCAAGTAAAAAATTATAACAGATGAATAATATTATTCGATTAGCAACTTTTTGTACATTAAAGTTTAGTCACGTCTTAAGGAATGTTCAGCAAATAATTTACAACCAATAGCTTTTAATTTTGACCCCCATCCCCCAATCCGGAAAATGCCACGAAAAATCGAAAATATCAGTTGCAGTATGTCAAATTTATGTGAAAATCGACTTTTTCAAAACTTTTTTAACATAAATGATTATTATTCGGTAAAACACAACTTTTCAATTATTTTAAAATTAATTTTCAATTCTTTAAATAATTATTACTTGTTAGAACAAACTTTATCCATGTAAATCATGGAAATTTATTATTTCTCAGGACAAATAATACAGTACGTATATGTCATGAGTTACATTTTTTGTTAAACATATTCTTAAATTGTTTAAACAACTTATATTTGTATAATTTTTTCACCAAATCGTGAAAATTTAGCATTTACTGAAAGTGATAACATAATTTATAAATATTTTTTAAGTAAGACATTTTGCAATCATTTAAACAATGTTTATTTGTTTAAATAATTTTTTTCCAATAAATCTTGAAAAGTTAGTATTTTTGGGATAAATGATACAGTTAATGAATTTTAAGTGTGAAATTTTTTGTGAAAGACAGCTTTAAATTATTTAAACAATAAATAATCATTTGCTTGTTCCTTTTTCATATGAAAGGTGAAGAAAATTATTTTTTTTTATCTCCTACACTATGTCCATTATTATTCAGTATTTTCCTATTTCAGAACTTATACCCTAATTATTTTTTGAATTATTCATTTCTTTAAACAATTTGTTTAAATAAGTTATCAACAGTTCATTTTTCAAATCGATACGTAGGATTGTACGTCTTTCATAACAAAATATTAGACTAAAAATTCATTAAATGTGTCATTTATCCCAAAAATACTAACTTTTCATGATTTACAAGGGGAAAAAAGGTTTGAACAGATGAAAATTGTCTAAATAATACTCTCAACATTCGGTAATAACGTCATTACTTCCAGTGAATACTAAATTTTCACGATTCGGTGCAAAAAATGATACAATAATAAATTATTTAAATAATTGAAGAATATATTTAACTAAAAATACAACTCTTAAAATTCATAAACTGTTTCATTTATCCAGAAAAATAATAACTTTTTACGATTTACATGGGATAAAAGTTTGTATAAGCAATTGAAGAGAAGTTTTAAAACACTTGACATGTTGTGTCTTATCGAAAAATAATTAATAATGACCGATTCGCTTTTTTGGGTCAGTTTTCGGGCACAATACAAGGGTGTTGGGGTGGTCAAAATAAAAAGTTATTGAGTGGAAAGTTTATTTTAACATTACTTAATACATGACCTAACTTTAATTTATAAAAAGTTGATAACAAGTAATTTTTATTACCATTTTTTAACTGAGTTATTCCTCTTAAAATCCCAGGTTAATAAGACCGATTTGAAAAATAATACGAATTTTTTTTCTTCGGGAACTCCACAAAATGGGAGGAGGAATCTTTGCTCTCTATAGCAAAAAAAAACAACCTTTTTTGGACCACCCTAATGAAGAGGTTTTATTCGAAAATTGTGCATTTGGGCTGTCCAAAAATTAAAAATTAAAACTAGCTTTCCACTGGATTACTTGTTTCGAATATAGAGTGAATAATCTCAGATTTCCAGATTTTTGAAAACACATTAATAGCCCGTGGCATCAAGTAAACTGTTGTACATGAGCAAGAATAATAAGAATAAGCTTTTTAGGATCAAATTTATTTGACCGAAATTTTAAGGGTTTGGATAATTTTTCATATAGAACGTGTCCAGGTAACAAGGTATTATCTCAGTAAGACGAAATAAAAAGGTGCCATCTAGATTCTAGACTGATAAAGTTTGAAAGCTTGAAAATCCCATATAAATAGAATATTGGGAACATCAGTGCCTTCTGAAGTAGGGAACATTTATATTTGGTCCTGCCGAGGTAGCACCTTATCATTTGGACGCGTCGATATCATTATTTTGAATTATTTTGTTACCTGTAAAATTGTCGATTCCTACACAGAAAAAACTAGGATTTCAATTTTTTTTAATTCAGTTATGTTTTCTCTCTCTTGATCAATGTCAAAATTGAAAAACAATTTAATTGCTCCCAATATTCGTATTGCTCAATATGAACCAAGTATATATCAATTTTGTTTCAATATAACATTTTGATGCTATTTCCTTGTTGAAAATGAAACTTTATTTTTTTAGTGACAGATTATTAAATTGAATTTTGAATATTTCTAATTGCAGATAAAGCGAAAGTGATATACGCACCTAGAGAAGTTTACCTTCCGTATGGGAAGCATGCCCTTCTTGATTGCCATTTTAGAGCGAATCCTCCACTAACAAATTTACGATGGGAGAAAGATGGCTTCCTCTTTGACCCCTACAATGTGCAAGGCGTATTTTACAGGAGAAATGGCTCCTTGTACTTTAACAAAGTAGACGAGAGTCACGCTGGAAGTTATACCTGTACACCATATAATGAACTTGGAACAGATGGTTCTAGTCCCGCAATTAATGTGGTAGGTGTTTTGAGACCTGCCTCAGCTCTAATTTTAAAAGTTTGAAAATTCATTTTAAAATAATGGAAATCACGCTGTAATGGCTTAAATTTGAGTAACGATTAATACTGTACCAGCATTTTTCACTATCTTATGAATGAATTTGGATGATTACAGATTTATGGAGTGAACAAAGACGTTAAGTAATCAAGATTGTCATTTAATACATTTTAAAGACGTTTAGTCGATCTTATTTCTCAAAAAGGTCTAGCGTTAGTGTTTATCATACATATAAATAGGCAAAATCGCAGGGTCAATGAAAACAGTGCACAGAGGCTGAATTCTATGAATGACTTTATATCTGAAGACAGAATCTGCATCATTGAACCATTATGACTATTAACCAGTTGACGGATTTCACAATAGCTCTCTTTATAAACTCTTAGCATTTTTAGAACAAGGGGCAATGTCACCTCAATAGCAACCTATGATGGCTTCAAATGATTCTTAACACAGTTTCTTTGTCACTCATTTCTATATCATTCTACAAATTAATAAACGTTTTTCATTTCTTTAGGTTGTTCAAAGACCGCCAATATTTACTGTTACACCTCAACAACTTTATATGAGGAAGTTGGGAGAAAGCTTGGAAATCCCATGTGAAGCTAGGGATGGAGACAATCATCGACCTAACATCGTTTGGTTTAAAGTAAAATTCCAATGAATGATTTACAATTTTATTTGTTTTCTCTATACCGGAACCTCCCTTGACTCCTTAGTAGTAAGCAATATAACTGCTAGATAATGCTAAGTAACACGTACATGAAGTTTGTGAAAAATAATTATGCTTATTAGATAAATTATGGCTTTCTCAGCATGGAAAAACCTGTGTTTGATTGCCCTAAAGTTTGATCTGCAAGGTATTGTCGCTTTGAACGTTTTAGGAAAAATGGTGTTGGCATTAGTTACTGTTGGGCAATGTTATATAGAACGCGCATACTCTCATGGTGTATGGTTCATTCAGGTATACATTTAATTTGTGACTGGATTAGCAGTATATTGGCCAGTTTTCATCTTTATTGTCAATGGTGCTAATTGTGACCACAATAAGTAAACAATTCTCAAGTAGTGTGGCTGCTGCAGTGATTCTTTTATATATTCGTTTTTTTTATCTTTAAAGAATAATTTCCTGTAGACAAAATTAGGTATCGAAATACATGTTTATTTAAAGGACGGTTCTCCCCTTCCTCCGGAAAGAACAATTATAACTGGAGGAAATCTCACCATAGAGAGAATCCAAGAACAGGATCGAGGGCTGTATCAATGTGCAGCTAGTAACGAGGCTGCTACTGTTGTTGCTGATGCAGAACTCATGGTTCTCAATGTCCCTCCTAGAGCACCTTACAATTTAAGTGCTAATACTGGCAAAAATTCGGTCACCTTGACATGGGTGCCAGGCTATGTAAGGCCAAAAATGGAATATTCCATATGGTAATTTTATGTTCTAACAATTAAACTATGCTGATACGAATGAAATAATTAAATTCAAGTTGACTCGTGAACAAATTGTTAACACTGTTTTTAATCATAGGTATAGACCCACGGATACTTCCGAATGGAGGACTATGAAGATCGTTTCGAGAAAGATTACTGAAGCTACTGTGAATAATTTGACACCCGGTCGAGAATACGAATTTATGGTGCTCAGTCAGGACAAGCATGGTGATGGGATGTTTAGCAAAGCAGTACGAGTGCTCACGGATCCTGGTATGCAATTTTTATTTTAGTTGTATGTTTGTGTTTATTAAAATTGAAAGATTTAATCTCATTTTTAGATTCGATGGATCGTAACGCTGCTTCTGAATTTCGAAGCGCAGAATCAGATTTCATGGGTGCACCACATAATATCAGAGTGCAGGCGACTGTTGAGGGATATTTAGTAACTTGGGATCCTCCTACAATTGGACCTGGGCTAGTACGACTGTATATGGTAAAATGGTTCAGAGGATCATCAGATCTTCTTTATGGCAAAGCAGAAACTACAGATACCTATTACCTTGGTAAATATCTTTCCCAATTCCGAAAAACCAACTAAAAGATTACAATAATATCTCTATAATAATAAAAAAATCTCTGATTTTTTTCAGTAAAAAATTTGGAAGAGGATACTTATTACTCATTTGAAGTAGCTGCTGTATCTCTGACAGACGATGTCTTGTCAAGCGAACGTTTTACAATGGAAATTCCTGCATTTCAAAAAAGCTCCCGCAATAGGGCAATTTCAATGGGAATTGTAGCCAGTCTTGGTTTTTTGGCTGCTGCTCTAGCTGCCGTTTGGTGGGCGAAAAAACGATTTTGTCATCCAGAGGATGGAGAGAAATAACGACCCTTAAATTTACTTGAAAAAATTAATAGACTGTTACCGCGATTTGAATAGTTTCTCCAACAGTGTGATAGCATAGTATTGTTTTTATTACAATTACATTTTAATTAAGAAAAATAATCGAAGTTTGAAGTCACGTTTTAAGGTTTAGATGAAAAATAATTTTTTTAAAGAATCATTTCATGAGATAAGCCATCACAAAGAATAGGAGGATAAGAGTTTAGGAAATATTTTGTACTAATAAGTGCCTTATAATTTTTAAGTAAGTTAAATGTATTTTTCAAGAATTAATATAAAGCGATTAGAATAAGTAGATATATTATTATTTCAGTCTTTACTTTTGAATCAGGTAGCTTGAGACTTTTTTACTAAAAAAAGATGAAAAAATTAGCAGCGAATGAATGTAAAAGCGGATTTAATTTTAAGTTATTCTAATGTAAACAATAATCAATCATTGAGTATATAATTAAGAGTTATTTCGTATCAAGAAAATTTTCTTTAAATTATTTCTAATCCAAATTTTCAAACAGCGAACATACAAAATGTAAATATGTCCCCTTTAAAATGCTTAAGAAATTTCCAAAATATAATTCACTGCAAATAGAAAAATTAGTTAGGATAATATACTAAAAAAAAATATTTATTCTGTTCGTTTCAAACTTTTTCTAATCTTTTGTAATACGACAACAGGCCAATATACTGAATTTATTCTTGCAAAAAACCTTTACTTTATGTATTCTAGGAAAAAAAGGAACGGAAATGTATGCAAATTCTTTATTTTTATCCGAAGTCCAAGTAAGTTATTCAATTTTCGAATGAGTAAATATCACAAAATAAATGTATTTTTCTAGCTCATTTCAAAACATTGTGCAACTGTTCAGAGAATTGAAATGACAAGGAAAATGAGATTATCCCTGTCAGACAGGAACTGTTAAGAACAATTAACCAATTTTATTTTATGATAGGACACTATACTAATATGGCGCACATATCTATACACAATTTTAATAAACTTAAGAAAATCTAAAAGTCACGTAAATTTTACAAGGTTTTTCTACCCTCTACATTTTTTAAGACCCGGATGACAGATATAAATTGGTTTAGAATCAAGGCGAGCATGAAATTAAATACTCGTTTTTCTTGCGGAAGAACGTTCAATATTTTTACAGGCTTCATAGGTACTAATCCTGGTTCGAAGCAGTGAGTTTTAAACAAAGTGGAATTTTTATGGAAAAAAAATCAAAAACCTTACCATTTCTTTAATGTTTTTATTTAAAATCTGCGATAAAATCAGGAAAGGGGTATCTTCAAGTACATTTATGCCATTCACAGAAAAACCTAAAGTTTTTTTATAGTAAAATTGGATAAAAACGTTCCAATCAGTTGACAACTCTGTTCAATATTATGTTGATAATTACAACCACATTCCCATATCCAATTTTAAGACACTAGCATCATCAATAGCGCGTCACGCGCACTTGTAGTTTTTTGAATTGAGGGTACAAACCATTTTTAATACAAAATACAAATTTCCAACACAACTATTTATTTTTTAAAGGTTTTTAGCTTGTTTATTTCCAAGGGGGGGGGTATGGGTTTACAGGCGAAAAAACGCATATTTTCAAGAATTTTGTTTGGAGATATGAGTAATTCTGGTTTATTAATTTGAGTTGGATGTTGTAGTACTGCATCTAAAGTATTTTTAGACAAATTTTTAATAGAAAATATTTAAAAGATCATCATAACTTGTTACTGGATCATCTGAAAAAATGCATTATAAGGTGATATGTTTCTCCAGGTAATCAGAGACCTTTTTTTTAAACAATTTGTTTTTATTTTGCCCCCAAGGTTATATAAATATAATTTTCCTAAGATTCTTGAGAAAATTCAGAAAGATGCTTAAAAAATTCAGATGTGTCGAAAAAGAATTTAGACAATTTTAAAGAGTTTTCATTTTATTCACAGGATTTTACACAATATTACCGAGAAGTTTAACCCGATCCGGTTATCGTGGGTTGTTTCAGACCCATGAATTTTTTAGGTAATGTCTGCATTTTCGGGAGGTGGGTGTGTTCATGACGAGGTTTATGACAAAAAATAAAATATTTCTTTAATTTTTTTGCAATCTTTATGATGTATCCTTAAAGAAGAAGTGTTCAAGAGTGTACAAGAATTTTTCTAGATTTTTTTATTGATAATTGAGCGTTTAAACATGCCGTGGGCCTGAAACGACCCACGATAACCTGAGAAGGTGCAAAAAAAGCGATAACCTGATCGGATAAAAAGACATTGAAAACTTTCAGAAGTATGGAAGAAATTACAAAATATTTCATAACATTTTGGAAATCTTTTCCAATTTTTCAAATATTTTTAATGTTTTCGAAATTTCGAAAATTCCTAAATATCTTTTGAAGTAATTCGAATTTTTCCTATTTCCTGATGACACTATCATCAGGTCAGGTCATTCTGCTGTCGTAGAAAAAAACCTTTACTTCATTTTTTCCCTGAAAGTCTATGTTTGAATTATATTTAAAAAAAATACTTTCAACTTATACTGAATTTGTCTTCATTTTTTTCATTATTCTTTCACAAAAATATAATATCAATCATAGAATCACATCTAAATTCGGATTATTTTGAAAAATACAATTTTTTAATGTTTTATTCACATTTTAGTACAAAATCAGTTACGTAAGCGAGATAGAAAAAGCGCCAGCACACTATTTTTTAGCCCTTTTCAAGAGGAATGAGTTTGTTCTTTTGACTGCTGTCGTACCTTGTGCTGTTTTTGTAAAAAACGTGGATTTTCGTGTTTGAAAGAAAAAGATTAATGAAGAAAAAACAAATTACAATAAAGAACAAAAAGTTAAATACCTGCATTATTTGAAGAAATAATACGACACTTTAAAGAAAAATTTCGACAACTTTTTGATATTATTCTATGTCATTAGCTTAAGGAGTTAAAATACTCATAACTTTGTGGAAATGGAATATCCAAAAAATCGAACTTTGAAATGATTTATCAGTAGGAATTTTTCGTATTTGATAATTAATTGAATTTATCAAACTTTTTTTGTCACTGTATGACTGTATTTTAGAGAAGAAATCATAATTTTAAGAATTTCAAGTTCTAATATTGTTTTTATTTTTGTCATATAATAGCAGAAAGTGTCTAAGTAACTGTGGAATCTTTAAAATCTCTTGAACTCTTTTGAAACCTCTGGAAATCTTGTTGAATCTTTTCAAATCTTTTCAAATATCTTCAAGTCTCTAAATATTCCTTAGATGATTTTGGAAAATGACCGGGAATTTTTTAAGACCGGAAAACCCCAGGAAATGACTTTGAATTTATTTTGTGAATGTGAATTTTACAAATTTTTCTAAGGAAAATCTATCCATTCACTCATTTTTGAGCTTACATTTCCAATTTAAATAATTTTTAAATGTCGGGAGAAATATTCTCAACATTGGACGGAAACGAAGAAAACCCGAAAAAAGTAAATTCAGGCGTCGTGACACGATCCGATTGCCAGCAAGGAAAAAATGCAAGGGCCTTTTGAGTACAATTCTTACCATTGTGATTATCTACCCATTTACTTTCATTGGACTTGGTTAACCCTTTAATAAAACAGATTAAACAAGTGAGTCAATCGGAGAGTCAATCTATTTTAGGAATTTCCATGAATCTTAAATTATTACTACAAGAAGTCATGTAATATTTAAGTGTTTCAAGTTTAGTTAAAACGGATGATTCCAGATAAAACTCTGCCATTCCTGACTCTAACGTGCCCCATCTGATACGCTCAACACGCAACTTAGGAATTACATATCTCCTTTTTACATTCTCATCATCATGAGAAGGTATGTTTTATGTGAAAACTGACTATTGCGGATTTCTTCAAATCTCCAGGTTTCGAGACCCCCTGAATCCGAAAAAAAACTTGTTTTACGATAGTGTCTGTCGTCATTGTCGCCTGTATACCGCATAAATTTTGAAACACTAATCAAATTAGGTTGCGCATTGGCACACGTTTTCAGGGACCAACAAGTAAAGATAAGCGTTCTTTAACCAGCATTTTTTTACCATCGATTCTGTTTTAAGTCGCCAAAAATATGAAGTATAAAAAATTCAAATTTTCGATCAAACTACGCAAAATACGAAAAAAGGAGAATTAATACAAATTATGCACCTAAAAAAGATCTACGAATTTATCATAAATCACTTTTTTTATAGGACCTGTAGTTTTTGTTTTATTCGTAAAGAACAAAATTAAAAATTGAAAAATTAAATTTTTAGACAAACTATGCAAGATACGAAAAACTAAGAATAGACCAAAATTATGCACCCAAAAAGAGCTCCAGATTTGTCATTAATATTTTTTTGATGAAACGCGTAGTTTTTATTTTATTCATAAAAAATAACACTAAAAATAAAGACATTTAATTTTCGGACAAACGACACAAGCTACGAAAAAATAAATAAGCAAAAGTTGTTGAACCAAAAAAGCGATATAAATTTGTCATTTATCACTTTTTGATAAGAAGCGTAGTTTTTGTTTTAATCATAAAAAAAAGATTAAAAGTAACAACATTAAATTTGTGAAAACAGACACAAGTTGCAATAAAATGTTTAATAACAAAATTGTTTTTGTTTAGATAGGATGCGCACTGTTTTTTAATTATAAGAACAAGACAATGAAAATACGTCTGTTTCAATGTCAATGCATATTGTGAATTGTAATAATATAAATTTATTGAAATGTTAAATTTTTCAGGGCAGCTAAAAATAAAAATTATGCAAAATAAGGAAAAAATATTATAATTATCTTGAAAAATAGAATTTGTACTTTACACGTATTTTGAAATACAGTCCAAGCTCCGAGCAGTGCCGCCCCGAGCAATGCCGCTTCTCCGATTTCTCGCTCGAGCGCTACCCCCA